>CM039523.1:145646-212863 GCA_022433055.1 Begonia peltatifolia
AGGATTGGATCGTAGCTCAATATCCTCTACTCATGGATTTGTTTGCCGAGGACTTCACAGTCGATCACCCAACATAATATTGCTCTCGCCGAAATACTTTTAACTTCAGAGTTCTTATAGAATCCATTGTCAATTGTGCTCCAAAACGTGTCTTACTATCTTGGGAGGGTTTCCTTATATATGTTTCATTTCTATATACCTTCTCAAGCGATGTGGGATTGTTACGACCCCCATTTTACGACCCAAAATTTGCCTATACTCCAGTTCGAGATTTACCTACACTCGTCTTAGTTTTTGAAGTTTGCCTCGCAACCTGAGGTTTGCCCCACAACCGTGCTCATACGTACACATTCGAGTCATCACAGGAAAAGTAGAATTAGCAAATGTAAATTCAAAATTGATAGGTGAAAGTAGAAAACGATGAGCATATGAACTAAAACGGCTTTTATAAGTAAGGAAGTTCTCAATATTAAAAGTGGGATGATAACCATGCATTTGAGTCAATTCGATTTAAAATTTTAAAAGAACCAATACTACCAACTTGGAATTTAGAACATAGTCGAATAAATGCCGCTCAGGACAAATTTGAACCACAACATAATCTCCAATATTAAATTTAACATATCATTTTTGTGAATCAGCTCGTAGTTTATGTGACGCATTATTAGTCTATATTTGTTTATTAATCTCAACATGCAAATCATGAAGATGTTGTGCAAAAGTTTCGGTCAACATAAACACACTAGCATGCAGTGACATAGGGAGAAGGTCTAAAGACTTCTTCGGTTTAAAACCATGAACAACTTCAAAATGACTCATACCTATAGATTGATTCATAGAGCTATTATATGGAATATGGGTGGTAGGAAGGAGATTAATAATATTTAATTATTTGCGTTCCACAATTTTCTTCGCTTAAAGAGTCTCTAGTGATTTTGGGTTTGAGGACATAGGATTAAGGTGGATTATTTTTAGTAGAATATGAAATAACAAAAATTTGATCATCTGTTGATAGTGACATCCAAATCAAATAGTCATGGATGGTCGAAGATGACACGACTGACATCCATAAGAATGATATTGCACCAGAATTGTTCTTTGTATTCATACGACTGAATGAGAACCAAACAATGCTCTTTCACATATATAGAGGATGTGTCAATCCACGAAACATTATAAGGTTGAGGATGAGGAACAGATTTCAACCTAAGGCAGGATACAGTAGTTATAGATACTGCATCGACAATCATTTTGCAATCTTTGTTATTGACTTTGATCTATGTGTGAAGAATGGAATGATGACGCTCATCTTCAACGTCTTTAAGTTGGATAAGTTTATATCTTACAACACTCAGTCGAGGTGAATCGGAGGGAGTAGTCATAGAGATGGGTCAGCTACAACTTAAAAAGTTTTCGTTATCTAAATCCTCAAATTCTTTGAGGTTAGGTTCATAAACTTGTCCTTCAATTGTCTCCTCAATTTTATTTTCATACTCTTGTAAAACTAGGTTTTGGTTAGGGCAATTAGAGGAAGTGTGACCAAAACTCTTATAATTTAAACATTGTAATTGTGAAGAACTTTACAAATTGTCTACATCTTTTCCTTTATTTTCTCTCATCAATGGGGTGGAGGTCTTAAGAGAGACTTATGAGTAACAAGAGTCAGAACTAAGAGAGGTCCATTGTCATCTTGTTTCCATACGACATTTTCGTAGTTAGCTCATAGTCGAACTAACGAATATGCATGATAAAGGGTATTCACATCTCGAAGGATAAGCTCGCATTTAAGATCCTCTTTTAAACCCTGTCGAAATCTACTCAAGGTTATGGCATCACCTTTAATAACCTGACTTCTCATTCAAAATTCATCGAATTGATTAATATATTTAATGACCAGTCAATTTTCTTGGGCAAGGGCATTTTATTAGTCCAGTAAATTTCTCTGGTAGGATTGAGGTAAATACTTCTCTTAAAGTTGCCGCTTCATTTTTTCCCAACTTCCAAAAGGAGGGCATAACGTCTTTCACGGATTTGACACTTTCCCAAAATAGTTGCACAGTACCAAATAATTATAAACTGGCAAATTCGACTCGTCAATTTTCTGGTACTCCATACCAAGTAAAAAAATGATCTGTGTCTTTTACCCACTGAGTAAAGATCCGAAAATATAAACTTTCATGGCTATTAGGAGAATGAGAATCTCGACGATGATGGTTTTGACCACCCACTCGATCGTAATCTCTACAACTACGGTTACATCTAAAGTGTCGTCGAGTATTTTGTTGATGATATTGATGCATATTATGGAATACTACAGAATTGTCTGTATCCGATGGATGAGAAATTTATTCCACATTGTTTAACCTATTTTTTATATTTCTATTTTTCTCGTGAGTAATAGTCAATTTAGTCTAGATGGTAGCTAATTGTTTTTTACACTGTCGTTGGTTGTTAAACAATTGTGATAATTGTCGGAAAATTATATCAAATTGTGAAAGTTCCATATTTAAAACACTAGAACTAGATGAGACTTCACGACTAATACATAACTGTATGCAATGTTATTAATGAAGGCCTAAATATTCAAAATCTTTAATAAATGCATATAGATAGAGATCAATAAACAAACAGTGTTTGTAATGAATAATGTCTAATACAACCAAATACCACAACTTAATTTTATTTTATATTATTAATTTTTTTTTAGATTACGTTAATTCTAACAAAGCAAGCACGTAAAATTGATATTTTAAAATAATAAAACAAAGACCAAATACCACATCAAAAAAAACATCACCATAAAATTGATTATAAAAATGAACGGTAGAATCAGTAGTTGAATATGAAAGAATCTGCAAAAATTAAATCAAATGACAGTTTAAATCAGATGATATTTAGGTGAGTTAAATAATCTAGTTTAATATGGTGACACACCATAAAATTTTACGTGCAAGTGAGAAGGCTGATATGCATATAGGCAAGAGGTATAGGTAAGTCATAACGCAAGAATAAAATCAAAATACAATTTAGAAATAGTAGTATTGAAAAACTAATAAAAAATTGAAACAAAAAATTCTCTGAATCTGTTGAATTTACTCGAAGATAGCAGATTTTAATAATAAAAATCTATCGAGCCCAAGTAGCGACCCAAAATTCAGCAATGAACCAAATATTAAATAATCAGCTACACTTCTTGATGTTGATTGATAATAAGGTCGAAGAGTTCTCTCCACGAAATTTAAAAAAAAAAAAAAAAACAGCGTAGTCGCAGCTCCTTGAATATCAGATATCCAAGAGCAGCAACTCCTTCAACACCAGGTACCCAATGAAGCATAGCAAAAAGCTTCTAACATCGAACAACAAACAGCGATGGTCGAATAGTAGCTGATGAACTGTAGCCGTCGAACGGCGGTCGATGAACAGTAGCCATCAAACAGTATTCGATGAACAGTAACCAAAATCGATAAATTAGGGTATTAAACTAAGATTTTATTGTCTAAGAAAACAATAAAACCTTATACCAAATTTGATGTAGGCAGCGAAAATTGAAGAAAGAATATAGAAAAAAAAATAGTTTTAGAGGAAGAAAGAAGAAAAGATGAAAAAGTCATAAAAGAGGAAAAGAGGAGAATGAAAATTCTAAAAAGAAAAGCAGGGTTGAAAAATAAAAGTCATTATAATTCCTTCAATAATCATTACAATATGTCCTTTAAAAATATAATAATAGAAATTTTAAAAAAAATTAACATTAATCATGTTTAAATTAATTTTAATTAAAATAAATAAATAACATATATAAATAATAAAAATAAAATATTCAAAACTCACGATCCAATTAAATAAAAGATTGATTAACATACGTAACTTGTCCGTGCTTGATGGATAGCTCCCGTGGGCACATCAACTGTAGGCTCGAGCAGGTGTGAACAGGTGGATATCAACTAAATCCATCTTTAAAATGTGTGTTTTCATGCTCCAACTATCACCACCGGCCACCCGAGATTTCAACGTTTGCACAGAAGTTTCATTCATTCTATGCTGGAATTACTCTCTCTCTCTCTCTCTGACGTGTTTTCTGCGTTGCACAGGCTATGAACCACTGGATCTTGGAAAGAGATATTTTATAATTGCAGAGAGAGAAAGACAGTGAAGTAAAAGTTAAATTAGAAGCAACCCCACCATGTTTGTACACCAAAATCTTATCAGAAAAAGCATCAATCAGTGAATGGTGTTTCCGATTCCACTCAGCTTTCAGTTTCCTTCTGAACTCAATGTGATTCTCGTCTCTTTCTTTACAAAGGAGACCAATATGGAGGAGGACCACCAGTTAGAGTAGACTCCTCCACCTCCACAAATAATATCATCCCCAACTACTACCATACTTGTTGACTCTCTCTCTCTCTCTCTCTCTCTCTCTCTCTGGATGTGTGCATGAGTGGAGTTAGTTCCTGGAGTATGGAGACGAAACTCGGTCGAAATGATCTTGACTTGGAGTCAAGCACCATGAAGAAAAATGGATCGGAGCCATGGATTGGTCACGACCAGAAACAAGAAGAGGAAGATGAAGAAGAAATGCCATCTTCTCTAAACTTGAGAGATCTGTCTAAAGTTATTCTTCCTCCTCTGGGTGTTTCCAGCTACAGCCAAACTCACCGACACTCTAAAGGATGGATCATCCTGCCAATGGATTCAAGATACAGGTAAAATAGTATCCAAGAGAATGAAAGAAGTCATTTTCAAGTGAATAATTAATCTATTTTTGGGAGCATGTAATTGCAGCTGAGTTTGTCATCATGTCACTGACAAACAATCTTTTATTGTTAAAAAGCCAATATCTGTTGCCTTGGAACTTTCTTCTTTTAAGTATGAAATGAGTTAGAGAGTACAAATAATATGTGGAGGATGTTGTTGAGCTTGTAGGTGCTGGGGAAGCTTGATGGTGCTTTTGGTTGGTTATAGCGCTTGGAGTTTCCCCTTCGAGGTTGCGTTTTTACGCGCATCTTCAACGAAAGGACTCTTTATAGCGGATACCATTGTTGACTTGTTTTTCGCAACCGACATCGTCTTGACATTCTTCGTGGCATACATCGATCCGAGGACATTACTACTCGTTCGCGATTCCAAGAAAATAATTACAAGGTCAGCTGTCTTTCTTAGCTTCAATTGTAATTTAAATGATCAAGTACTTAATTTAAATGATATTCCGATGATCCCATACTTGACATACTTAATTTTTAGGTACTTGGCAACGTGGTTTCTAATGGACGTAGCATCTACAATCCCATTTGAAGCAATAGCCTATTTGTTCACAGGCAAGCGTGATATATGTCTCTCTTATTCTCTCCTCGGATTGCTTAGATTTTGGAGGCTTCGACGCGTTAAGCAATTATTCACCAGGTTAGATCCAACGCGCTTACTATATATCTTTCTTGCCAATCCCAACAAAAGATGTGAAAATTTTGATTTCTTTCTTGTAGGCTTGAGAAGGATATAAGATTTAGTTATTTCTGGATCCGATGCACGAGGCTTTTATTTGTAAGTTGTTTTGATGATTAAATTCAATGTTAAACCTCCTAAGTACAGCAGAGTAAGTTGATAATACAGTAGTCCGAGTGTAGGTGACGCTGTTTTCGGTTCATTGTGCTGGATGTCTGTACTACCTGTTAGCAGACAGGTATCCACATGGAGGAAGGACTTGGATTGGAGCAATAAATCCCAACTTCAGAGAGATGAATTTGTGGATTAGATACGTTTTGGCTTTATACTGGTCTATTACCACCATGACCACTGTTGGCTATGGAGATCTCCATGCTGTCAACACTTATGAAATGGTTTTCAACATAATCTACATGCTCTTCAATCTCGGACTGACTGCATATTTGATCGGCAACATGACCAACTTAGTCGTCGAAGGAACCCGAAGAACCATGGAATTTGTAAGTGAAGAACTTGATATTTTTTAACGAGAAACGAATGGGAATTGAAATGTTTGAGTTTTTTGTTTGGTAGAGAAATGGCATTGAAGAAGTGTCAAGTTTTGTGAAGCGAAACCGGTTGCCTCCAAGTTTGATGGAGCATATATTGGCCTATATGTGCTTGAGGTTTAAGGCGGACAGCTTGAATCAGCACCAACTTATTGAACAGCTCCCAAAATCCATATGCAACGGCATCTATCAGCACCTGTTTCTTCCAATTGTAAAGAAGGTCTATCTCTTTTCTGGTGTGTCAAGGGAGATGCTCGTGCTCCTGGTAGGAATTTTTCCTTGTTATGAATTGAACTTTGTGAATCTGCTGATTCTAAAATCTTGAGTTTTGATAAACAGGTAGCGAACATGAAGGCCGAGTACATTCCGCCTAAGGAGGATGTGATAGCGCAGGACGAGCCTCCCAACGATGTCTACATTATCGTGTCTGGGGAAGTGGAGATTATCAAGTGTGAGATGGAGGGGGAGAGAATTGTTGGGACACTACACTGTGGAGACATGTTTGGAGAGTGGGGAGCTTTGTGTTCTAAGCATCATACTTTCATGTACAGAACAAAGACACTCTCTCAACTCTTGAGACTCAAAACAACGCATCTGGTGGAAGCCATGGAAACTAAACAAGAAGATCGCCTGCTCATTCTCGCAAACTTCATTCAGGTTCCCACTCTTCCTCTTTGTCTGTCAAACATGGTAAGATGCATGCAGAGATGAGCTTACATGTGTGTTTGCAGCATCAGAAAAGGCTCAAGGGATTGAGGAACGGAGAGAGATGCAACGGGAGTGTTAACGAAAAGAGAATATACGAGAGTTGGTCGGAATGCAGAACGGAGATGTACAGGGAAAGCGAAGGGAGAACGTGGAGAAGAGAAGGAGAGAATAGTTGGGGGGAGAAGAGCTACAGCGGAGCAGATGTTTTAAGAGTGAGCATATACAGAGGTCATCCCAGTGTTAGGAAACAAACCGGCGAAGAAGCTGGAAGGCTTATAAGGCTGCCGAGTACCATGGAGGAGCTCAAGAACATTGCGGGTACATCCGTCTCTCTCCCGTACCCCAACACACAAACTGTTGGGTTTTGAATGATTTGAAGTTTTGGGTTTTGGCAGGTCAAGTGTTTGGAATGGAGGGAAGAAGGGGGAAGAAGGTGACAAACGAAGAAGGGACACAAATCGACTGTATTGAAGTCATCAGAGACAACGACAAACTCTTCATATTTGAAGATCAGATCTTGTAATTTCCTTTGCAAAAAGCCACCAGCAGCACATGGGCTAAGCTCATATATGACGCAGAAGTACAATATTTTTATGACATAATAAAAGACTAATCTTCTGTTCAGTTTAGCCACTGTCAAATCTCAGGCAATGAAAATCAAAGTCAAGACAGAAACTAAACAAATCTCAAAATTAATTGAAGAATTTACACCTCACAATACATTGGATTCTAGAGATCTGATGCCTCACCTTGCCATACATTTGGCGTCTTCCATATCGTTTTTAATCCCAAAACTCTTTTCTTCAGCCAACTTAAAGCTCCCCAAATTATGGCAGCAACAAGAATGGCTTTCTCATCATAGGAACAAGAACTAATCTTCAAAAAACCAATCATTTCAAGAACCCTTCCCCCGCGGAAGAAGTTCCAATTCAGCTTCAGGTAAGAACACCGAGAAACGAAGCGACGAACATCAGAAGTACCCCAGATCATATGAGTCATAAAATTGTCGTTCTTCCTAAATCCCACTCGAGAACCCATTCAGATATCAAAACCGGGCATTGCAAACTGGGTAGAAAAACTTTCAACTCGGCTGCGAAGCTCAAGGGCATCCTTATTAGTTTGGAGAGCCTTGAGAGCCTTCTGCATCTTTCCATTCTCTCGATACACAATACTTGCAATTTGCGCTGCTCTATACAGAAAGTCTGCAATTGTCACAAAATCATCCTCCAAACAACCTCTAGATGTCATAGCAGGAGTACCTGCAAGAATTAAGTAGCTTTTATACCAATTACAGCAAAATCTGTCCTCAAATGCAAATCGCCAAATAGATTGTTGGTATTATTTCTTCGGGATATGAAAAAAAACCAAATTGACATAAGAAAGTATGATGCATACATAGAATCAGAACAGAAATCCAACAATGAAGTTGAAAGAAACAATAAAACAGGAAGGAGTTTGTAAATAAGCCATACAAATAGCCTTCGAATTGGACAAAAAAAATGGTAATTACCATATTACCTAAACACCCCTGATAAAGAAACAACTTACCAACTCTTACGCCTCCAATAATAGTTCCATTGTCACCAAAAATAGCAATTTTATTCAGAGTAATGTGGCATATCTCGCAAACCTTCTCATAACTCTTGCCTGTAAAACCATAAGCAAAATTGTGAGATTTACCACTTTCATAAGTAAAAGCCAGTGTCATCAGCTAAAACCTCAATGGTGCAAATAATGTCTTATTTGTATCTCTAACTACAAAACCAACAGAGTTAGAAACTTCAAATCCAAAGCATATATCAGTGTTTCTTATAGGACAGGTGAGGGAAGGAAGAATAGTTTATCCATGGGATCACAATTTTCTTGTTTAATAACTTTTGGCCGCTCTTCCTAATAAAAGATTTCAAATATTATACAAGAAAGTCCCCAAAACATTCAAATTCAGGCAGATGAAGTCATCACAAACCATTGATCATTTAAAAGAGTCGCCCCAATTCCGAAAAGTACAAGACAACTATCACCTGTCAAACCCAAGGGTCTAAGATCCCACAGTAATAAATGGTTATCTGTGCCACCAGTTACGAGTCTGCATTTTCTTTTGAGTAAAGCAGATGCCAAGGCCTGAGCATTTTTCTTCACTTGCTGCATATATGCCTTGTATTCTGCAGTAGCAACTTGCTTTAACGCAACAGCAAGAGCAGCAATGTGGTTATTGTGTGGTCCACCTTGCAATGATGGGAAAACAGCAAAATTTATCTTCTCCTCAAAGTCATATTGGTCACTTTCATCCCCTTGAGTTAGAAGTACTGATCTCTTCCTTGGCTTTGTACCCTTCTTACAAAAAATTATACCACCCCTAGGACCACGAAGACTTTTATGAGTTGTTGATGTGACAATATCACAATGATCAAAAGGGTTTAGACATTCCTGCATCAACAAATGAAAATAATTACGCAGACCACTTTACTAGTTTATTAAGTTCAATTTCTTTTCTTTTCTTTTCTTTTTTCCATAGCAAAGAACAAAACATGGAAAAAGGCTTAAAAGATCAAGGGAAATGAGGTAAAGTAAAAATCAGAGACTATCTTGACAAACAAGAATATGCTAACTGTTACATATTGAAAATCCCAACACGTAATATTTATTCTGCGAAATTTATACACCCGTGTGCAACAGAAAAGACTTCAAATCAACTACTAGCGTTGTATAAAGGTATGTGGTCCGAGGCTATTGATGAAGGTGCTTACTTTTCATGTGATGATTTCCCCTCCCGAATACGTCTAACTAACAACAGAATCCTAAATAACTCCGGACACTCGACACTCATGACCTTCTATTCCTTTATTGATTGGTGGCTCATCACAATCCCCTTCACATTCCCCTTTAAACTCTTTCTCACAAAAGATTCTAATACTACTGCATCGGTGGATAAGAAAAAGAACGCTCACTAAAAAAAAATTAAAAAACGCAATTAAGGAACTTTGGTCAAGTTTCACATGATTCTCTAATCAAGTGAGTTTAACTTGTAATGCTCCAGAAAAAGTTTTCACTCACGATCTACTAAACTCTCTTCCTCCAAATCATGGAATCAAGAGCCGTAAATGAGGCTCTGCTTAAAAAGGAAACAAATAATGATATAACCAGATAGTAGCTACACTGAAAAACATAAGACAATTCTACGAGAACTAAAAAGTACAAGAACAACTCTACATGAACAACAAATTACAAAGAATAGGCAATACAGCTCTGTATAGCAAAAGCGAAGCGAAAGTCACACCTTTGCCGCTACGAGGCCACTAATTTGAGCCATATCACACATAAGAACTGCCCCACACTTATCTGCAATCTGCCTAAATCTTGCGTAATCCCATTCTCGCGGATACGAGCTCCCACCACAAATTAGTATTTTCGGACGAAAATCCAGCGCCCTTTCCTCAAGCTTATCATAATCGATGTATCCAGTTTGTGGATTAACCTTGTATGGCAAACTTTCAAAGAAGATTGAAGCACCAGAAACCTTCCTTCCATTTGGAGTATAATATCCATGACTGGTATTCCCTCCAGAAGGAGTATCCAAACCCATGATTCTATCACCAGGAAGTAACAATCCCGTATACACAGCAAAGTTGGCTGATGTACACGAGTATGGTTGTACGTTCACGCACCAACAATCAGAATTGAGCCCGAAAGCTGCTAATGCACGCTCACAGCAAAGTAATTCAATTTCGTCGATATATTGATTTCCTCCGTAATAGCGCGCACCAGGCATGCCTTCCGAATACTTATTAGTCAAATGGCTTCCAAGTGCTTCCATGACAGCTTGGCATACAAAATTCTCTGAAGCAATCAATTCTAGGCCTGTAAATTGCCTATGTTTTTCCTTCTCCATGATATCAAACATCAAGGGGTCTGCAATTTGGAGAGTCTGGTTTCCCCATGACCGAACAGCACTTCTGCGCGCCTCAAGATCCGAATGATTCAACACCCTCTTGGAGGAGACGGATGAGCATGAAGATTCAGAATCTCGTCGGCGTTTCAAGCACATAGAGTGACCCAGAATTTGGAACTCTTCAACCTCCCTATCGTCGTCGTCATCTTCGTTTCCTCTCTGGGTAACATCATCATGGTGCCTAGTCTCGGTCCGTGGGTCCAGCAACTGAAGAGGAACTGAAGGAAGGGGATTAGAGAGATGAGGAACAGCAGAATCAATTTGGAGGGAGAAGGAATCATCGGCGACGGGGGCCGGGCGAGGAGGGGGGGCGTGAGAGGAAAACCCAAGGGAGAGATTGGAGCGGGGATGGGAGAGGTCCATGGATTAGAGGAGAAGAAGACGTGGGCGGAGGAGGCAACGATGGAAGAAGTTGAAAATACAGAAAGGGAAGAAAAGAAAGGAAGAGAAGAGTGTCGTCAATGAAGGAATCAATCGAACAAAACAAACACTGAACATGGATGTTTTGTTTGTTTCGTATTTTGGTCCGGCCAATTTCTCCAACTCTAGAATTGCATTGATCAAGTGCATAAAATGTAGTACCAAAAATGGATCAAATACAACAAACTAGTTTTGATCAAGGCGCCATTTTCAACCAATCATCATCCTCTATCAAGTCCTCTTCTGCCACCCTTTTCTTCAATCTTCTACTGCTTTTGACCACCTCCTCTTCTTCCCCAGAATTCTCATCTTCATCTTTCTTCCCATCTCTCCTTCTCTTTGTCAAATCATTGCTGTCATTGCTGCTACCACTTTTAGAGTATTCCTTGATTGTCGTCTCTATGGTTTCGAGTATTCGATCTCCGTATTTGTGCACCTTGGCCCTGTATCACCCCAAACCTCATTCAAATGCATATCCTTTTCCTTGACTTCTTCCAAAATTGAAAAGAATAAACATTTGCTTCTAAAAACAACAACACTTACTTGCCGATGCCGTTGATGTCAAGTAGTTCTTCCTTTGTTCTAGGAATTCTACGGCTTATCTGCTGCAATGTAGCATTCCTGAAACCACACCAAATGATAGGTCATTCAAACTCATATTTTTATAACACACCATAAAGAGTGAATTTCTTCTTTATAAAATGAGCAGAGCATCTCTGGCAGCCTGGATCGAACTATTTCTTTTTACTTTTTACAATAAACAACTTCTTAAATGACGCCTTTTCACAAGAATCATGAAATGAAGTTGAATGAAAAAACATTTACCCAAATATATGGTATGCCATGACGCCATCAGCAGCTTCTCTAACAAGAGCTGTTCGTAGCATTCGTAGAGAAGTATATAGTTTTGCTGAAAGATTCTGTAATGGCAGAAATAGTTTGACTTGGAAATTCATTAGTTCATAAATGTAAAGAATTAGCAGAATTGCAAATTGCACGACATTATAAAATTAATTCCATGAGAAAACTATATTGAATGGAAAGGAGATCTTCCAACAATCAAGTAAAAAATTATTTATTCTATATATAAACTAAAATTACCAAGTCTGATTCTTGTTGAAACTGAGCAGTGTCATTATTTTGAGGATTTAACTTCCCAGACGTCAGGGAACATTTTGCTGTAGTTATCCCAGATTTGCTCGGTTTTGGTGTTTGCATGGTCGATGGAAATCTGGCAAGGTGAATCATCAGAAAAAGCAACAAAACATTGTAACGTTTTACAATAAAAGATGTAAATATATACAAGGTTTATAAATTCCCAAAATAATCACGAAGTTGTTGGAGTCCCTTAAACACAAACAAGTTTTTTACATGAAAAAACACCAACCTTAGTATGATCACTTGGCCACCAACAAGGAGACTATTCGCTTTAGATTCATTCACCTGCGGTAATCAAAGCATGCTGTGAACTTTCTGTTTGCATATAGAAAATAATTAAGTGGCACAAAAGTTAAACCAATTTCTCGTTTAACAATGCTAAAGCAACTTGTTTTACTTTTAAGGTAGAATCAGCTAAACTAAGTACAGAACGTTAAGAAAATGGTTAGAAGCACCTTCAGTATGGAGGAGACAGAACCGTAAAGATCACTTTTCTTAACATCCTCCACAAGAATATCTTCTACTACAAGATGACGCAATATCCTGGAAGCTTCACTTTTGCCTAGCTGTTTTCCAGCTCCATGCAGGCTTAACTTCTCGTGTTTGTATTTCTTAACCTAGTTTTTGAGAGAAAAAAAAAGCAGTTAGAGATCCAATTAACAAGATGAGAGAGAATCAAATCAATGATCAAACGTACGAATTGACTTAAGGAACCCCTGTAGACTTCAAGAATGTGTGATGATGAATGTTGCTGCCCAGTTAATTTAACTAAATCAGCCTATTCCATACAAAATAAAAGTGAGAGGATGACAATGCATTTATTAATATAATTGGCACAGTAAAAACGATCAATTATAATGTGTATCTCCCATTATCTAAAAGAAGTAAATAAAGCTCCAGACCAATTGCTTAGCATGATTGGTGACATCCTTTTCAACAAGATTTTTCTTGATCAGGCAGTTATCGCAGGTTTTTTGGCAATTTCCATAATCAAATTTCTCTCCAAAGTGCATAAGCTGCAGAAATCTCCGACAGTCCACGTCATTTTCGCAATAACTGACCTGAAACAGTTCAAAATATCAATAACATTCAGATTAGTAATAACAATATTTTAAAAGATGAAAAGCAACAAGAAATGTGATTTACATACCATACGCAAAAGGTTTTCTGTATTTGTCTCCAATATCCTTCCTGAAGTTGCCATATTGGAACGATAATATCCAGGTGTCAACGGACTTTGCTCTACAGGCCCTTGACTAATCATAAATTTAACTCGTATCTACATAAATAGAACAAAACAGTAAAAAATTTTAATATTGCAGATAAAAGAAAGAAAATTTCTAGTACTGTGCTGCAAAGAGAACAAATTGAAAAATTCTGCTTTGGACAAAAATATATCAACTGTTCAAAATAATCAGTAGCACTCATTTACAAGTAAATAATAACCAGTGGACGGTAAGAACCAGTTTCACTGCAATAACTTACATAGTCACTGTAACTATAGTACAACACACAGGATGAGCGCTGACCATCTCTACCAGCCCGACCACATTCCTGAAAAGAATAAACAGGTTAAGATACACTCTACAAGCTTTTATATTTTGCTATCACATGGCACCTGACAGTAGCAACAGGTTAGTGAAGCAAAGTGATTTCCATTAAATACCTGATGATAACCCTCGATCGATTTTGGAAGAGAATGGTGAATTATAAACCGAACATCCGGTTTGTTAATACCTGAAAGACCTTAGTTAGAAAACTTTTATGCATTTTGTAAGGAAAAACTCAGATAGCATTATATGGTACCCATTCCAAATGCCACGGTAGCACATATTATATTGATTTCATCTTTGCTCCACTGCTTCTGAACAAGGGCCCGTTGAGCGGGATCCATGTTCCCATGATAAAATGACGCTTTATGCCCACATTCCTGGATAATAATGTCTTCTTCATAAACTTCAATTTTTTGTAAAAGAAAAATAAAAAATTAACAACAGCACAAACTATCAACGCAATATATATTTCCCAAACGAAAACTCCTAAGTAAGAGATGAACAGAAAGCAGAAAGGCAAACAGATGAATGAGATGACTCTATATTAGAGACCAAGAGTGCAGAGAACAACAAATAGATTTCTTTTTTTTGAAAACTTTGAACCAAAACAAAGTAGTTTAGCAAATAAATCATTTAAAAATATACATGAGATTAAAAAACAGAACTAAGTTATAAAATATTCTAACCCACCTGTAATTTTTCTGCTACTTTTTCACAGTCCATTCTTGAAAGACAATAAATGATGCCACATTCATCAAAATGATTTTCTTTGATAAACTTGTCAATGTCATCCAGACACTTCTTTGTCTTTGGGATGACAGAATACCTGTTAGCAGAATGATGAGAAATGAACTTGATATCATGCACCATTACATTCATCAAGCAATTACCATAAATTTGGACGATTGAAGCTTTGGCGAAATATTATGCAGTTGACTAGACCAAGAGCCTGCACTACATCTTCTTTTACACTTGCTGTTGCAGTAGCTGTTAAAGCTAACACTGGAGTTTTTGGAAACTTCTGTTTCAAGATACCAAGACCCTGGAAATAGAAATAAAAGCAAACTATCAATATAAAGATCTCAAATTAAGTTAATATTACTGAATAGCGATCCAGCCAAACAATGCCTCTTAATTTACGAGGTTTAATGCCAGGTCACAAAATCAATTCACTTGAGTGTGTCAATTTAAATGAGAAAAACAAAAAACAACGACAATAACATCTAAAGATCACAACCTGATAATCTGGTCTAAAATCATGCCCCCACTGGCTCACACAATGAGCTTCGTCGATAACAATCCTGGAAAGCAAGTCACGAGCATTCAAACTCTCCAAGTGTCGCAACAGAACATCACTTCTGCAGTTCCAAATAGACTAGTCTCATGAAACAAGAAAACGAAAAATGCCAATGTGCACTGATGCGAATTCAATCTGAACTGGATGTGATCATACAATAGAGATCAAGCTAAAGCATATAAACTAATAAGCTTAAAATAATTGTTTCTCTTAAGAAATTATACAATAAATCAAATTAACCCTCGACTGACGGACATAATCTTAAAATAATTCCTAATTCATCTCAAAGTATATATAAAGTTAAAGTGGATCAACATCAAAAGAGAATAAAAATAAATTTAATCTTTCCCTTTCCAAAAGCCAACTTCCCATTTCTTAAAAATTCATATAAAAGGATAACTTGATAGAATTGAACACTTAAGCCTTATATGTCGTATTCATGAATACTTTTCTACACTTGCATGGTAATAAAATAAAATATATTCAATCATAAGTTGTTTCCATGTCAAGGCATGCGAGAGGTGCTCTCTTAAGTACAACTCCCCATAAAAGGTTTTTCAACAAAATTTTACGAGAGTGTGAGTGCTATCAATGAAGATATTTTCTTAATAACAAGATAAAGAATGTTTCTGATAAGTTTTATATGTGGTTAACTTGTGTAAAAAGAAAAGATAAGAACATTATTATCAAATGAGAATGAATAAATTAAAGTTTAGAATAAAAATATATCATTTAATTGTCTTTTAAAATTCTCTAAATAATATTTTAATTGTGTCTTTTAATATTATCTAAATGTTAATTATTTAAAGGAAAAATTGTAGCATCTAAGGAGAAAGTTAATTTGGGAATTAAATATACAGAGAGAACTTGCAGACCTCTCGAATGTCTCATTATCTTCATAAGTCTGTTTCGTCTCTATTAAATTATAAATTCTAAAGAACTTTTAACTTGAGGACAAAATTAGTTTGTGGGTCCAGCTTAATGATAGACCTCCTATTAGATTTATCTATAGGAGGAGGAATAATAAAAGTAAGGAGGGAGTTAGGGGAATAATTGAAAATACACATACTAAATTATTAACCAAGAATGAGAAATAGAGGGAGGTTATGAGAGGTTTTATCGAAAGTTGTAAAGGTAGAAAGGAGATAGCTTGGAATCTTGAAAATCAAGTGCATTGTTATTGTATTGTTTCAATAAAGAAGTTACTTTGTTCTTTCTCCAAATTTGTGAAAATTAATCTAAATTCCAATCAAACTAAAAATTTGTTTAGCATTAGTCAAATTAATATTGTTCTAAATATCAATAATTGACTTTATCCTTGAAGAAAATGGCATTAGGATGAAGACAAATAAATCGAAAAATAGCCAAAACACAACCATTGAGTACATAAGTGAGGTGCACCAATGGATATAGCCTATAAATATTTGAAAAGACAAGAATGGTGTGCCATCATGAGTCATGCTTGTAGAAGCTCAACTGATTCTTTGTTAAAGCAAAATGGCCACTTTAAAATTTGGTCTTTTTTGGCCACTTTCAATAGATAACAAGATTCAAGAAACCAATTTTATTTCTACTTAGAAATACTCACTTGGCAACTTTCTCTGGTGTGACATAAAGCAACTTATATTTACAGTAATCAGAATTTACTTCTTTAAGAATCTCTTGTTGTTCGCTCCACTCCATATTGGCACTTAAATAAGCAGCAGGTATATTGGCCTAAGATAGAACACCAGAAAAAATTACATATTCACACTAAGTTCTAAAATAAGTGAATTTTCTAGAAGTAGACTTTGAGTTCAAAAGAGAACAAACTCACCTGCAATAAATGCATAATTTGATCTTGAATTAGTGACACAAGGGGTGAAATCACTAGTGTTATTCCCGGACTAATAAGTGCAGGCAGCTGCAGGAAAAAAATCAAGTGAGAAAATTCAATAGCGCAACATGAATTAATTTCTTATTAGAAATGTATCAAAAGATATTGTCAGACTCCTGTGGAAGCAAACTCTAGGATATTTGATTGAATGTGAAGTAATATTGCCATTACAAGAAGAAAATTAAATTTTACAAGTGTGTACTCAATATCTAAATATATAGAAGAGAGATGTCAACATAAGTGATGAGGCAAAAAAATTCTTTTACCTGGTACGTCAGGCTTTTTCCCCCACCAGTTGGCATCAAAACAAAAACATCATACCCACTCATCGTGGCGTTGATGACCTCTCTTTGGTTCGGCCGGAATGAGTGATTACCAAATACCTTTTTGTTATTGGCCTGAAAGGAGAAGTAACAAAACCAATATCAGATAAAATATCTTATCAGTAATGATGATGACGATTACTCAACGCCTAAATTTCATGGCTGCACCTCCAACTTCTTTGTCCAAGCAAAATCACGACTACTCCACTTTTTTTCATCAGAACCTTCAATATAATTAACTTCCACTAACTTTGGTACGTAAGGTTCCCTATCCATTGGACCATTTGACACACCAAGCCTGTCAACTGAAGAGAATGAAGCTATAGGGGAACAATGCTGATCATACCCTCGTGGCTCATTATACAGACGAACCTGAGCATCAAATCTCATAGGATCGATATTAAAAGCAGATCCTTGAGGTGTTTCAAAATTGAAAGACCTAGGCGTTACTGTCGACGCAAAGCAAGAACTTGGCCTTTCCTGTTCAACTGCATTAGATTGAAGATGTTTTTCTAGTAGCTGAATTTGCTTATTCAGGTGCAACCTAAAAACAAACAAAAACAAGAACCATCTATTGATTTTTACGATGGATTAGGAATTTCAAAAAAAATAAAAAAACTCAAAAATAACTATATAAACCAAGAATAAAGAACCCACTCTACATTGCATGGAAGAAATATTTCTTTTTTCAACTTTTTCACATTGCCAGCAATTTTACTTCTCTCTTAGGCACACAACTACTTTTTTCAACAGAAATTATCCTTACTATAGTCAGAAAATAACCTGTCTTGTCGAAGCTTTTCTATCTGCATTGGATTCAATTCATTACTATTATCGAGAAGTACATTTGATATGGTTATTAGCTTGTCTTTTATCTGCTGCAGATGACTTGTCGCTTCTGGACAGAGTTCAATCTGCAGATCATTTAGCTATTAGATAGGCATGTGAATTTCACAACGGAAAAAAATTGTACACCAGAATGGAAATGTCTCATTCCTACCTTGAGACCGTGGCTGCAGTTTAAGAAGATTTCATGAGCCGAACAAACTTCTTCCGCAGCAAAATTGCCCTTTTGTACAGATGGAGTTATTGGTGGAAGCTTAGAAATTGAGGGTTGAGGTGTGCAAGCTGAATGGTACCGTTCCACTATTTGGTCCACATCAATATTCTGAAACCCAATTTATCAAAAGATAAATAGATTGTTTCCTTTTGCAAGTATATTGTCAACTATCTATGAACATATCTTTGCACATACAACATGATTGTATGAATTAGATTGCAATTGTAAACAATAATGTGAATACATAAATACAAAAGAACCCTAACTGTGATTAGCAAGAGTGCTTGAGTCAAAGCATAAGCCAAGACAAACCTAAATTGATACCACATAAATATAGAAAGAGAGATAGAGCGAAAATTAAATGTACTAGATTGGGAATAAATGCATTGCATTTTTCTTGAAGAGATCCATGATGCCAGGTGGCTAATCCAAGACGAACATAAATTTATCACATAAACATAAATCATCCACCAAATACCTCAATTAAGGCATCGTCCTCCATAATTGTAGAAGAACTCTTTACGTGACTCATATCATCCAAAGGACTAGTAAATATGTGATGCAAGACTTGAGAATGACAATTGTTGATTGCTGACCAACTTTGCTCTTCAACACAAACACCATTCTGCAATTTTGGAACTTTGACAGTACCTCCAGAGAAGTTATTTTCAACCACTCTGGAGGATTTAATATTAACATCCAAGTTTTCCTTAAAGTTATGCTGTGTTTGGATGAATTGGGAGCTTTTATCACATCCAAAAGCGCCTCGCACGGTCACTCTTGTTCCAGTATCATTAGAAAGGTTAGCACCAATTTCCTTAACTTGCATAGTTTTTCCAGGTTTATCATAGTGTCTGACAGATTTTTGAAGATTTGATAGAACATTCCATGCCTGCCGTAAAGTGTTTTGATCAAAATACGGCTCTGATTATTTTTTATAAACAAGACTATAAGGTCAAATCATTTTTTGTTCATGTATCTTAATTTCCTATTGTAAAATACCAAGAGTTTTGGTTGAGTGTGAGCATAACATTTTAATCCGCAAAATTTTTTGTTCAAGGGCCTACAACCACAACCCACAGAGATTAATATCAGTGAGCAAATGATGTTGAAGCGGCATAAAAGAGAAAGCTGTGAGAAATCTATTAAACAACAATTATCTGTTGACAACACTTGCCATGAGCCTTACCTTTTCCACATGTTCACTTGATAATATTTGACTATTCCAATTTTGATAGCACAAAATCCTAAACATAAAGCAGAAATTGAAATATTAGAAAATTTAAAATGCAAGACCTCAGAGAAAATTCTATACACGAGAACAAACATGACATATACTCTATGCAAGCATGACATTACTGCAAAAAGTCCCGAACAACAAATATTATAGTTTCCATCCAATACCTGTCATAGGAACTATTGAAGTTTGGACAACATGAACTAATTTTAAAATCAAACTATCACAACAAACTGGTATACTTAATGATATCAACTCTGATTTGAAGTTAAAAGAGCTTTGGAAGTAACTAAAATGTGCCAAAATGGTCCATCAATTTTTCATTTGTTCCTGCAAGCAAAACTAACAAAAAATCTAGTTTATTGGTGTTTTGACTTTAACGTCTATAGGACACATCAAACATGTATCCTCGTGTATTTGACTATGATAAAAGACCCTTAATGACGTCCCAAAACATGTTAGAGAGTGTGCACTCCATGACCTTTCATGTGTGGAAAGCGACGTGGATGTTACTTGGCAATAACCAACGTGCTAACTAAGAAAAAGTGTTGGTACTTCACCTACTCCATAACACACATGTACACGCTTATGATATATTGCAAATATTCCCATCCTTAAAGTTTTCAACAACTAGAAGCCAAGTATAACTTAACCAAAAATTATGAGAACACTACTCATGCAATGCCAATAAAGAAAGATGATTTACATATTCAAAATCCACTCTTTTTATGTGATGATAAATCACAGAGTTCAGCAAAACTGAAGGCTGTGAGAGTGTGGCTTATTTCTTATCTAGTATTGAAAAATATAAACTAACATAACCATGTGACTTAACAATACCACATATTGATCACCGAATAAGTTGATTTTCCATTAAGAAGGGTAAAAGGGAGTATGGCATACCCTGCACTTGCTGCTTCTTGAATATAAGGTTTTTGTGTGGGTAAGGAGAATAAAAAATTTGAGCAGAGATATTTATTCTGGTTGGAGAAATGATTTAGTACATCGACGTGTTGTGACCAATTAACTTTAGGAAGTCTTTTGTCCGACTTGAAACCCGAAGAAGGGCCGTCCAAACTGTTTCAAATCAATATAAGAGCAGTGTTGAATTTAAATGAATGTCAATAAAGGGCTTGCATTACCGGGATTACCTCGTTACTTCTTCAACAGTCATTGGATCGCCATGGGTTTGCAGGGTTGGGTAATATTTTCACCCTAAGAGAAAACAACCAGACTCTATTGAAAAAATGCGGCGATTAATAGATAAGTGAGAACTCTAGAATGAAAAAGATTAGTGAAGCTGTAGCAGCGCAGACGCAAAGACAGCAAATGCGCAGGAGAGAAGAATTGAAACACGCCAAAAACAGGGAAACCATAGAGAAAAATGATAGATAGAAAAAGAAGAAACGGAGGCAAAACGTAGATGTGGAGCAGCAGTAGAAAAGCAGGAGAGGCGGAGTATGGATATACTATGTAAGCTTGGAGAATGGGATAAGCAGAGGAGGCGATGGAGATGGAGATTGAGATAGCGATGGCGAGAGGAAATGCAACTGTGGGTTTCAAAAACAAAAACTACGAAAATGGTTGCATTTTTGGGAGGGAAACTAATAAACAATTATGATTATGATTATGCTTTTTTCAATTAGGAAAATTATCCTCACGAAGCTTGAATTAGTAAGGATCAAATTCTTAAACTCTAAAATATAAATTTTAACAAATTAAATCTTACTTTATTAAAAAATTAATAAAATAAATTTTGGCGAACGTCCTATCTCTGCTTATTCTTGAATTTTACAGTAGAACAGACGCACCGTTAACAACATAGTCTGTCCGTTCTTGAATGTTGTCGTAGAACGGACGTACTATTGAAGTCTGTTCTTGAATTTTTGCCGTAGAACGGACGCACTGTTGAAAACACACTCCGTCCGTTATAGAACGGACGAACTCTCTACAGCACTGTCCGCCCGTTCTATAAATTATGGCTAGAGCGGACGGGCAGGACCCTCTAAGAGTGTGTCCGTTCTGTCGATTATATCAGAACCCTAAACTCATTTTTCGTGAAAAATTATCGGCAGCTCACGATTTCCTCTCGATCCCTCGCCATTTTTTTTGTAGAAAATCGACCAAAATTTAATTCAGGTTAGGTTACAATATCGATTATGAATAGTTTAGTTTGATTTTTAGGTAGTTAATGTGCGAAATCCGAAAGTTTCATAGAGCGGACGGTCACCACCCTCAGAGAGTACGTCCGATCTCTGTGTATTTCACCAAGTGGAGGGTCACCACCTTCAGAGGGTGAGTCCGATCTCTTTATTTTCAGAGAGCGGAGGATGATAACCTTCTGACAGTGCATCCAATCGCCCCATTGCAGAGGGTCACCACCCTCCGACAGTGCGTCCGATCTATCTGTTTGCACAAAGAGCGGAAGGTCACCACCCTCCGACAGTGTGTCCTATCTTTAAATTTGCTAATACCATTTTTTTCTTTTCGATCTTTGCAGATTTTTCGAATAGGCATATACTGAAATGGTTGAGAAATCATATGCTAGGCGAAAGAGTGGACCGCCGGAACGTCGGGGATCGACGTCTTCACAAACTGGACCGTCAAACCGGCCAGTAGTGAGGCCGCCATGGTCAAACCAGCTAGAGTTTTGGTTTACCGAATTTCGCAGTCAGGCTTGTGATGAGTAGTACCAACCGGATTTGTTGCACCGATCGATTACGCTTTCCAAATATCTAGATTTCAGAGGTTGGGAATACAGGAGATGTTCTCTAGTATCGGCCTCCAAGGAGTGTTGGATTTACAGGGTGATAACTGTGACTGTATTATTCACCTATTATACGCCAACATGAGCTTTTCCAGAAGATCAGGAACTATAAATACATACATATTGGATATGGAGTTTGTCATTACTCCGGAGACGGTCAATCATTTTATTGGTTTTGCTGGTGAAGAGGCTAAGAGATACTACCAAGCAGTCTGGAACTATCTTTTTATGGGAACAGCCGAGGGAACAGAGTTATTAAGGCTAATTAATCGGAACCCTAACATTATGGGGTCTCCTAAGCTGGCTGCTAAAGATTTGAATGCAAAAGCTCTCGTCACCCACAACTTGGTGTCACACACCTTTTTACCGCGGCATGGACATAGAGATCTCGTTAACTTCATGGATCTCTATGTGATGGAGAACCTGTACAGCGGCAGGATGTTCGACCCCGGGCTTTCTGATTTTAAGTTATATGTGGGAGATCAGGCGGACACGAAACAAGAACCTGCCTTACAGTGTGTTGTTAATGAAAATCGTCGAGAATTTTGGTATTCAGTTACCTCCTGGAGAGCAGATGATATCACAGCGAGCCAGTGAGGTTTTTGCTCGGATTCATTTGGTTAGGACGGGCCTCGTTGAAACAGACGGGAAATGAACGTCTAGGATAGATGAGAAAGCCCCCAGGATGACTTTCATAGAGAGGCTCCTACGGTCACATCGCTCCCGAGGACTAGTAGGTCGGACATAAATCTTCTTTCAGACAGAGTCATTCGGGTCGAGAAGAGGTTGACGGAGGTGGTGGACTCCCTCAAACAGATGATGAACTACAAGAGAGATATGTTCGACTACTAGAGAGGTACGAGGCAGATCAACCTAGATTGGATGGGGGGCGATGACGAAGCGGGCCACCGACGAAGGGCGATGAGGACGACGACCAGACTATAGAAGGCGATGAGGATGACGGCCAACCTATGAAGGGCGCTGATGAGGACGATGGAGGGCGATGACGCAGGTACATTGCAAACCATTTTACTATTTTCATTCTAATTTTTATTTGCTAATATAACTTTCATTGCGTGTAGATAGGAGATAATGGACAACATTTGAAGAGGAATTACAAGTTAAGTAGATTTTGTTTTTGAATTTGATGTACATTAGTTTGATATGCATTACTTTGATATACATTAGTTTGATGTAGTTCAGTTGGATAATGTAGTTTGATGTACTTTAATTTCATGCACTTTATTTGATGTACTTTAGTTTTAATGAACTCTTTTTGAATTTGATGTACTGTAGTTTTGATGCAAAATTCTGTAACTGTTTGGGTTATTGAATATGTAGGTTCATACTAACTTTGGAGGATTCAAAAAACGAAGGAGACTCTGCCCAAATTTTTAATTTTTTCACATTATTTTTCTTTATACTATAAGTCTCCATAACTAGTAGCAAAGAGTTTTTACATATTTAAATAACCAAGAAGTTTCATAGATTACTATGGACATAAATTACAATTACAATTTTTCAAAGTAATATGTCTATAAATTACAAGTACAATTTCAATTACAAAATACAATGATTGTGTATCATTTTACATTATAAACTATAATATACATTAATGCATAAAATAAAAATGTTCCATAATTTCCTCGTCATCGCCTGGTAGTTCAACAGTTTCTTCCATGGCCTCGTGTTGTAGATTCCTGCACGAAATGACAGTTATATTAGAACATATAATAATGACAGTTTGTTTATGAGAATAATGGGTAAAAATGTACTTGCGTCCCGTCAAATGTTTAGAAACTCATAAATGTGTCGTGCGAAGTGGCAGTGCGTGAAGTCGAACTCATCTTAGTACATGTGCATTTGTTATGCCCCTAACCCTGATATTTACCACACAACATCATAACTTTCTTTTTAAATACTCTCGAAGTAAACGGCTCATCAATATCGCGCACTTTTTTTTGGCCTACCAGGTTAGCGTCTTCTCTCTGGCAGAACGATTGGAATCCGATCATTTGGTTCTGGCCACATTTGTTGGCCATTAATGGGTCGAATGAAGTTTGAGTAGATCGCCAAATATGTAGCACGGTTATAGTATCAATGTATGAACTGTTCCAGCAGCCATCTCATGAAATTAATGCATGGAATGACATGAACACATGGGATTCCAGTAATCTCCCACCTCCGACATTTGCACTCGCCTACATTCATGTCAACGGCAGATTGTTCGTTGTCGTTGCTGACCTCAAAGCGTGCATCTCTCACTACATCAACACTCCAATTTTTAGTTAGCTCTTTTAGCTTGTCCAGCTGTTTTCTAATCTTATGACACAGGACATCAGTTAACTTGAGCATCTCGTCGTATTTTTTTACAATGCGAGTCATCAAGTTTTTTCGAATAATCTCGAACATAGTCAGTATCGGTTTGTTTTTGGCCGGCAATATAGTTGTATTGAAAGATTCGCATAAATTATTCAGGCTCAAGTCACACTTGAGAATGTGAGAAAACGCATGAATAGCCCAATGAAATATCAGTACTTGTCGAAGCCATGCGTGGACATCATTGTCTAGGTCATAAATTTTTTTTATCCCTACCTCGAAATATTCCCTCGTGGTTGCCGTTGCTGCAGTCTACATTGCATCTCTATATACTTTGTCTCGAAATCGTCTTTTGAAGTTTGCATACATATGCCGGAGGCAGAACCGGTATTCGGGTAAAGCAAATGTCTCATCCACAGCAGTTGACAACCCCTGCAATTTAAAAAATAAAAATAAACTCAGTATAAAACAATATATATCTAAAACGCTCGAATGAAAATAAAAATAATACTACATACTTTTTGTCAATCGGATACAACTGTCCATTCTCGTCCATCATTAGTGCCTAGGTCGTCCTGCAATAACTCCAAAAATCACTTCCACGAGTTCTTACATTCTGACTCCACATTTGCTACGACAATGAGATATATGTCATTGTTGTCATAAATACTGACAACGGTGAGTAATTGGCCGGTGTAGGAGCCCTTGAGATGACATCCATCTAAACAAATAATAGGTCTGCTCCGCTCCAGCAAACTTATCTTGCAAGCAGCCATACATATGTACAATCTTTCGAATATCATCTTCCTATCTTGCCCATCACCCACCACGTAACCATGTATTTTCACTTTGCTCCCCGAAATTGATCTCAATATTTCTTCTGAGTATGCACGGAGTAGTTTGAATTGTTCTTCTCCCCTCCATAATTGATTTCTTTTGCTTTGTTTCTTGCTCTTCTGGCAAGACTGGCGTAATGTTCACCCTATGTTACTTTCTTACCGTCTCGATAGTAGAAGGAATTTCTCAGTCCGATTGACTTTTGAACCTATCTGAATATTGTACTACCAACCAATTTGTCGAAGCATGTCTATTATCAATTATTCTTGCACAACTGTGATCTCTAATGTAAGACTTTATATGGAATGTCAACTGATTTTGCATGATTGAAGCATGTAGTCGCCAATTACATCCTCTTTGATACTCTGCACTGAGTCTCGTCCTCTCACTTTTAACGAACTTGATATCAAATCCATTTTTCAAAGCATAATATCGTATTTCGTCTCGAATGGCCTGTAAAGAACTATATTGTCTATCCAAAGCAAAGTCATCTTAATTATCTTCCCTTACTTGTATACTTTGCGTCTCATCATCATCCGACCTCAACGGTGATCGAAGTTCATCGTCTAGGGTTTGCAATATTGAATGTACCTCTATTTCTCCATCACCATCTAAGTGATCGAATGCTTGAATATTACTGCATGTGGGAGCGTGCTCCTCCGAATACCACTATATGTTCTTAGATTCATTTGCATCAATCAATCTCTCAGCCATTTATGACGATAATTTGCAAAGATCAAAAAGAAAAAAATGGTATTAGCAAATTTAAAGGTATGACGCACTGTCGGAGGGTGGTGACCCTGTGCTCTCTGTGCAAACAGATAGATCGGACGCATTATCGGAGGGTGGTGACCCTCTGCAATCGTGCGATCGGACGCACTGTCAGAGGGTCACCGCCCTCCGCTCTCTGAAAATAAAGAGATCGGACGCACCATTTGAGGGTGATGACCCTCCGCTCTGTGAAACTTTCGAATTTCACACATTAACTACCTAAAAATCAAACTAAACTATTCATAATCGATATTGTAACTTAACCTGAAGTAAATTTTGGTCGATTTTCTACAAAACAATGGCGAGGGGTCGAGAGGAAATCGTGAGCTGTCGATAATTTTCCGCGAAAAATAAGTTTAGGGTTCTGATATAATCGACAGAACAGACGCACTTTTATATGGTCCTGGCCGTCCGCTCTAACCATAATTTGTAGAACGGGCGGACGGTGCTATAGAGAATGCATCCGTTCTATAACGGACGGACTGTGTTTTCAACGGTGCGTCTGTACTACGACAAAATTCAAGAACAGACAGACTGTGTTGTTAACGGTGCGTCCGTTCTACTACAAAATTCAAGAACAAACGGAGATAGTACGTCCGCCAAGGTTTATTTTGTTAATTTTTCAATTAGTTAAGGTTTGATTTGTTAAAATTTATACGTTAGGGTTTAATCATTAGAACCTTAATAATTTAAGGTTCATAATGATAATTTATCTTTTAATTATTAATAATAACCGCCCAAAACCGGTTCAGCTGCCCCTATATATACTCTCACCCTCTACCTTTTCACATATCTTCCTTCTCAAACCCTAGCTCTCTCCCTAAACCCTCCTCCGCTGGGGATAAACCTCCATACTCCACCCCATGGCCTCCTACCCCTTCCGCCTCCGCCGCGCTCTCTCCTCTCTCCATCGCTCTGCCTCTGTTACTACGCTGCTCTATTCTTCTTCTTCTACTTCCTCCCCTCCCCTCCGCTCATCTGCTTCTTCCCTTCTTCAATCGCCCCCTCTCCTTCGCCATTCCCGCCACTTCCGATCTTCTTCCCTTTCTCCTTTCTCTATTCCATCTTCCTACGGAAACACTAACATTCCTGATGATAAAATTGGGCCCGATACCATTCTCTTTGAAGGCTGCGACTATAACCACTGGCTCATTACCATGGATTTCCCCAAGGACCCCAAGCCTACTCCGGAACAGATGGTGCAGACTTATGAAGAAACCTGCGCCAAAGGCTTGAACATCAGGTTCCTCGTCTCTTGTTTCTCCTTTTATTCTTCACATTCTCATCTAATCCATTACTTCTGTGGCCACACTCTTTAGATTTTGTGTTTCCCTTATTTCGTTTAATTTTAACTCACGCAGTCTCGAAGAAGCAAAGAAAAGAATGTACGCTTGTAGCACAACTACTTATCAGGGTTTTCAAGCTATAATGACTGAAGAAGAGTCTGAAAAGTTTCGCGGTACTTGTTTATGGCCCCACAATGCTTTCTTTTCATTGAATGCTCGTCACCCAATTCACTTTTTGTTTCTTTTTAACTTATTAATAGGCGTGCCTGGAGTTGTTTTTATATTGCCTGATTCTTACATTGATCCACAAAATAAAGAGTACGGAGGTAATTGAGTTTCTCGTACGTAAATCCTGCTTAATACTTTTCAGCATCTTTAGAATTCATCTGCCATCCTACTTGCTTACACTGAGTTTGTTCCTGGTTTTTCTCACTTCAAAATTACGAACTTAATATTATCTGTGTAATTATAGGGGATAAATATATAAATGGAACAATTATACCCAGACCACCCCCAGTTCAATACGGTAGGCAAGGAGGTAGATACCGTGACCGCAATCGAAATTTTGACCAGCCAAGATATGATCGACAGGGGGGATCACCCCAGAATTGGCAAGGAAATCCCTCATACAACTCACAAGGTCCTGCACAAGGAGATGCCCGGAACTTTGGCCCTTCACAAAACTATTCACCTCAACAGAATTCTAGTCCATCAGGACAGTGGGAAAGGAGGGATCCTTTGCCCAACAGAGATAATGCCTCAGGTGGAAGGGACAACTATCAAGCAGGAAGAGGTAGTCCAGCACCTTCTTATCAGGGCAGTTACAACCAAGGTTGGCAGGGTAATCGCAATAATCAAGTTGGACAAAATAATTATTATCCACAAGGGGAACAGAGGAATTATGCGCCACCCCCACAAGAGAATTTGAGGAGAGACAGGGGCTTTCCTTCTGAGAGTGGGCACCAAGGCCAGGAGATGGGTGGTTATCAAGGTCAGGGGGTGGGTGGATACCAAGGCCATGATTTTAGCGGATATGGAGGCCAAACAGGAGGATCTTATGGTCAAGGATCGAGTTCTGGTTCTTATGGTCAAGGAGTAAATTCAAGCTATGGACCAGGGGACCAAGAACAAGGAGAAAGGCAGAGATTTGCTCAAGGCGATCAGAGGAATTTCGGGCAACTTGGAACTGAGCAAGTAAGGCTTTCTCACTAATCTTATACTTTTAAACTCAATTTCTAAACTCCGTATGACTTTTTTTTTGGTGGGAAGAATCTAATTTAAATCTTCAACTTTGGAGTCAATAACAATTTAAACTTTTTTAAACTATGTTTATATTTGGGTATAAATCAAATATTATACTATTTTCGAAGAACAAACCAACCCTCGCAAATACACTCGCGGTCTTCTGCATTTTAAGTGAGCTCGATCGCGATTTAAACGAGTGTGACTTCTGCGATAGCTCACGCTTAGGCAAGGTATAGGAGGTTAAAAATTACCTGAACCGTGTGAAAAATTGACAGAGAGAGAATCTATGTTGCGTGTGCGATCGTCTGCATTTTGTATGAGAGCGATGGTTGACTTGTTTTTTAGAGATAGTATAAAGTTTGATTTGTACTCAAACATAATTTAACGTTCAGCTTATTGCTGACCTTGTAGTTTGAGCTCTAAATTGAACCATTTTTTGTTTATTTTTCTTGTACATGGATAAAAAATCTTATTTGACTCTGTACACCATAAAGCAACTCAACTCAACCTTTCAAAATACTATGATTGAGTTTATTAGGAAAAGTAGATTTTTTTCCCCATTCTTTTAAGATAAACGCCAATAGACTGCATAATGATACATGCTGTTGAAGGCAAACAATGAAGTCATTGGTTGATAATTTGAACATCATCAAGGACGAGAAATAGGATAAAATCTGGAGGGAAAATGATTAATTTTTTGTAATCTTATTAAAGTGTATGATGTATTTTAAGTATCATGCAGGGAAAAGTTTGAAGGAAGAACTCATGTGCCTTGTTCCCTGGAAAGAAATGAAATGCAAAAGCCCAGACTCTGTTTTTTTCCAATGTTTGTAAGAACTAAGACTGGATTTTTTTGGCGGACTGCAGTTGGTGTACTAGCATGATGGTTTCGTTATATTATATGTACGTGTGTGCAGCGTTGTTAAATGTACTAGTTTTGTTCTGATCACATTTTTGTAGTAAAAATGGGTATGGAAACTAGAAGGACTGAATTCTCACTCAAATGTGTTGATATTTACGAGAGTGTAGCGCACAAAATATCAACCAAATATTTGATTCATTCAGCAACTGCAGATGTCGCTGAAGTATTTATGTATCTCATTATATTGGAATTTTTGTTCTTTTAGTGTTGTTGGAGGAAGGAAATTTGGAGCGTAGGACGTGCGTGTAGTGGAATGGCATCACAAAATCTCTGCCTCCACATTCCACAACCAGTCCCACTCCTGGTTTTAGTTGATTACTGATGACCCTTGTCATCCCACCGAAAGACGAAAAACGAAGACGCAGACGAGAGCCATTTTACTAGAATTTTGTTTCTCCAAAGATAGAAATTACATGAAAAAAAAAAAAAAAAGGATTACTAGGGTGGTAGTTTGTAGCGAGTACAATCTCATATATTAACCCTATAAACTTACAATATCAACTCCTCAAAATTTTCCAACAAGTTTTGAGACTCACTTATAAATATACTTCTCCCCTCACAAAAAAATTGGCTTCAATATTAAAATCAGAAAATTATCTACCCCCTGTGGTGAGAATTCTAACTCAAATTACTTTTTAAGTTGGTGTGACTTGTTTGCACTACCCCTGTCATGCGACGCTCTTCTTGCTTCTGAAGTTCTCCTTCAGAGAAGCAAATTTTTTCTTGCACTGGTTTAAGGTCTTTCCAGGAACTGCAGCGGCAACTCTCTCCCATCGTTGGCTGGTTTCTTTGGGGAAGGTTTTCAACGCTTGGACCAGAGCTCTCTCCTGAACTGCAGACCAAATATCTTGATCAGACACTGAGGAAACCCCATTTGCACAACTCAGATCAGCTGCAGTCTGGTTGTCTGCACTTATCCCCGGAGACTCTTCTGAGCCGACATTCTTGCCGACTACACAGTCTCCAGTCTTCACAATTGATGGGACGCCTTCCAATTCTTCTCTAGTCGAAAGTGGTGAGGCAATAACCTGCGCTGGTTTTCTCTTCTCCAGAAACGAATCGAAAGCTTTGGCAGAATCTGGCTTTTGAAGGAGAACCGTTTTTGTTGCCTTGAGAATTTCCTCCACAGATCTGCCTGTCCCGATATACTCTGAAATAACCTCCCATCTCCTAGATGTACCTTTAGGATATTTCTGCATTCCTTTTCTAAGCATCTCAATTTCTTCTTTTTCCCAAGGTTTCTCCTTCTTCTCGAAGGTGCTTCGCAGAACACTCCCATTAGCCTTTATGGAACCTAGTTCATGTTTGATCACCCTCTCATCTGCTTGACCACCCCCAGAATTACATCTCAGTGCATTAGTAAGAATTTCTGCTCGCTCCATCTCGCCTTTCACTTCGATCCTGTCACATATACTCCTCAGCTGGTCTACATCAAGTGACATACAAAGATTTTCCACATCATCTTCACATAGATTAAGCAAGCGCTGCTGTACCACCGAACCAGAAAGCATTCTCAGACGAGTCCGCTCTTTACGCAATAACTTCTTCTCTCTCTCCTTCACCTTTTTCTGTTGCGAAGCTGCCTCTGCAGCTCGTCTCTCTTCTTCCTCTTTCCGTCGTTTCTCTTCCTCAGCAATCCTGGCGGCCTCTTCTTCCTGTAGCTTTTTTGCCAAATACTTAGCCTCCTTCTTCCTTTGCTTCTCAGCTTTCTCTGTTTCCTTTCTTTTTTGTATCCGAGGGTCTCTTTTGTAAGCATTATCCACCAGAGTTCGAATCCTTACATATTCTTCTTTCCTGGCCTTTTCCGAAAGTTTTGCATTCTGCCTCTCCATCCACCTCTTGTGGTCTCTAGACTCAGATTGTTCAAGATCAAACTCGTCGGCGTGAGGAAACTCTCGCCAGCTTTTGAAGCTATACCAAAAATTATAAAAATTGTCTACTTCTTTCAATGGAGTCTTTTCATCACCTAAAAATGGGATTGGTTGGTTTACTGACCACCGACCATTCATCATAAAAGCTCCCCCAAACACCTTATAAAAATCCTGTGGGGCACAATCAGTGGGAATTTCATCATCAAACTCATCAGTGGAATCATAGATTCTTCTCTTAACTGGGTCAATTAAAACCTCATAAGCTTCTTGAATCGACTTAAAGTGACTCTCTATTTCATCTTTCTTTGCTTGTTTCGCAGCTTCAGTTTCCTCAGCAAGAATGAGAGAAGCCTGTTTGTCCGGATGGTGTCTTAAAGCTGTCTCACGATAGCTTTTTCTTATTTGTTCTTCTGTTGCAAGATATCTCAAATGACCCAAACCCAACAATGCATAGTGATCTTGTTGCTTGGTTCCATCTGATTTCTTTTTACCTTTACTTCCATATGAAGCATACGATGGCATAAATGCCGGTTCCTTATCATCAACTACTTGTTGACCATCACTATTAACATTTACCTCCTCGTAGCCAAGGAGTTTCAAAGCAATAGAATGAAAAGCATGTCCGGCAGGTTCAAATTTTGAAGCCTTGATGGGAAGACAATTTGAAGCAGCATAGATAGGTTGTCCATCTACAAGCTCATGTGAATAAGAAATCAAACGAAACTTTGTTTGGAAAGCCATAGCCATACTTCAGGATTGAGAAAATGATGTATGAGGATGATGATATATGTGTCACAAGGAAATTCTTTTGCCAACAAGTCTTGTCGATATAAGCCTTCCCAATTCCAAAACTGCAAAAAATAAAAATATGTGAAATACTAAAAAAATGCAAGGTAATTACAACAAGGAAAAAGAACAGTAACCCAGTAACTAATGTTCGTATGCATTCATATTTTAAGATCATGAGCACAGAAAACTATGAACTTTCCCATTGACTTGATATATTAAAGCATGGCATCACTGAGATAGTACAAGACTACACAGCAATTTTTCAGCATTGCTCATGGCCTTTACCAAAAAATATATTCTCATGTAAGAAGTACTAATAACTCCAGAAAACCAAAATGGCCATCAAAACAGTGACTAAGAGAAAACTTCGAAGCTACAGTTAGATATTATTTTAAGTGTAAAATGCAGCTCTTCTCTTTGTACTTGTGTGCAGAAGTTGATCATTTGTAGAGAATTCAGTCATCCATCACAAAATTTGGGTTTCCAGTGCCATATTACACTAGAATCTATCGACATATTGCAGCATGTTGAACAACATACAATATCCATTTCATTCACAGTTATATAAGCAGAAAATCAATGAATTTGCTTAGAATAGACAAAAATATAAAGCAAATGAATTGAACTGCAAGCCCTACTTTACCAAAACAAAGAAAGAAACTCCAAAGTCTTTTTCTTTTTTTTTTTTTAAATAAACTTCTTACAGGCACGAAAGTACAAATTTTCAAATAAAGAAATAAAATGAATCAGAAAGATAAGAGTTCACTGATATTGCAATAAAATATCCAAGTCTTCTTAAAAGACCTTTCTTTTCAGCAGAAAAAACAGCAATGCATAAAATGGTAAAGCCCCCTAAAAATATAACCCTTTTTTTTTTAACAAAACATCAATAAAGATGAATCAACAAAAGCACAAGTATGAGTATATGCTGCAACTAAATCTGATTTGTCTTTAGTGGACTGCCCAACTGCCTCCCCCTTACATATAACTGATTGCTTCATTTGACATATTCTGCTTCTCATTAAGTATACTAATGATAGTCTAACTTGATTTTCATTAAAAAAAAAAAGATAGAACTTTCTTAAGACTGAGAAATAACCATTCAACCTTATGTAATAACAAAAAAACACTTGTCAATTCATGCACAAATAATAAAAAAAAAAACGAGAGCTTACGCTATCGCTAAATTATCAGAAACCCTAACAATATGTCGGGGTTTGACTAGAGAGATTCAAAAGCAAGAAGAGAAAACAGATGAAAAAAGGACCAAACAGACATCAGGATGGCTTTCCATCTTCAAAAAAACTAAAATTACTTCAAAACAAAATCACCGATCCAACTCTTCATCAAAGCAACCAGATTTCCGTAAATTTCGCCCGACAAACACATCAAATCCACTCAACACGCACAGCGACAAAGTACAAGTAAAGCAAAAAAAGGGTTTCGAAACCCCAACAAGAAAGAAAACCATGGAGACGAGGGGTAAAGTGTGAAGAAAAAGGAAAGGCACGGTAAGAGAAGAAAGATCTTACGTCGAACACAGCGCAACCGATGGTAAGAAAACCTGAGTGCGCAGCCTCCGCGCTGCGATTTTCCTGAGAGGGCAAGTACAGGCGCTAAGGTTTTATGAAGGCATTATATGTGTATTTATATAGGGATTAGGGCGGGGCACTCGCAGTCGCATCTCTTGCTCAGCCTTTGCCGTTTAAAATTGCCAAAGCTAATAAGCAAATTGCCACAACAGCCCCCATACGGTTCTTATTTCAATGTTGACCCCTCAGCTTATAAATAAATGTCAAATAGCCCCTCTACTTTGGCTATTCACAACTCATATAGATAAAACAATTAGTTAAAAATAGTGGGTCAAAGCAAAGCGTTAATGGGGAAAGCAGAAGCCATGGCCTCCTCCCTCGCCCCGTAGATTCTCCAAGACAGCGGCGTAGAACCTCTCTTCTTTTCCATTTCTTTTTCTTTGGACGGGGGTGAAGCATGGGGAAGGGTCTCTTCTCTTTTCGCCTCACCAACCCCCGTCGTCGCTCTAAAACCAAGCATCACCCTCATCCCTCCCCTCCTTCCTCGCTTCCTGGCCCCACTTCCCCGCCCAACAACGCCCTCATCGCTGCCGCCGCTGCTGCTGGGGCGGCCGCAGCCAAGGGGAAGAAGAAGGCTGGCGGACCTAGGCTGTGGATGCGTTTTGACCGATGGGGCCGCTCCGAGCTGGTAGAGTGCGATAAGAGCGCCATCATCCGGCTTGCTGGAATACCTGCCCGGGATTTGAGAATCCTTGGCCCTGTTTTCTCTCAATCGTCCAATATTCTTGGTAAGCTTGGCCTAATCTAGAATTCTATTTAATTTTTTTGGTGAAGGATCGCTTGCTTGATTGCATGATTTCTTGAAATTGGTGATTTTTCTCTTGCAAGTTTTTTTTTTTTTTTTTAATCTTCCAACGGTTGACTGTAGTTTCTACGAATGCATTTTGGTTTCTTGACTAGCAGAAACTTCAGCGGCCTAATATCAGGTGAAGGATGGAAATAATATATTTTGCCTATTTCCTTGGCAGGCAGAGAGAAGGCCATGGTTGTTAACTTAGAGTTCATAAAGGCAATAGTTACTGCAGAAGAAGTGCTTTTACTTGAGCCCCTTCGTCAGGAGGTTCTTCCATTTGTGGATCAGCTAAGACTGCAACTTCCTCAGAAAAGTCCATCTAGGACCCACGGAACTGAAACTTTGGATGAACAAGAGAATGATGTGCATGTTTTGACAGGTAGGCAATGGTTTCCTGTCTCGGAAACAGCTGAAGCTTTGAACAGTGAGCTCCCATTTGAGTTTCAGGTTCTGGAAATTGCATTAGAGGTTGTTTGTTTATACTTAGACTCAAGGGTAGCAGAGCTTGAGAGAGGTGCATACCCTGTTCTTGATGAACTGGCTAGGAATGTCAGCACCAAAAATCTTGAACACGTGAGAAGTTTGAAAAGCAATCTTACTCGTCTACTTGCACGCGTGCAAAAGGTGTGCTCGATTAATTCTCTGCTTTCAAAATTAAATGGAATTGTTCTGCACAAATGAGGATGAAAATGATTATGAGGAGACTGAACTGTTACGGTTTGTACATTGGTTGCCTTTTTTTTAATGTTTTATTTTATGAAAAGATGGCTATTATTAGAGTTAGATAAGGTCATTTTTCAGTCATTCTGTCATGACAGAGAGCACAAAGTCTGTCATGAAAATGTAATATATATATATATATATATATATATAACAACTGACATTATTATTTTGAAACTGTTAATGTAAGACTAGATAAGTGGAAAGAAGCTGATTGGAAGTTGTTGTAGACTGCCTGAAGACCAAATATCACAAAAGAGACTTCATTAAAAATACTATACAACACACACATGTATGCACATGAAAACTGAAAAAAAAAAAAAAAAAAAAAAAAAAACTTGAGAAATTGAGTTTTGACAGTGAATTCATGCTTTGATTCCTTTTTCCTACATTTTCATTTGTACACATTTTCTCAGTACTTTTGACTAATTTAATTTGTTTCTCAATTGGTCGGTAAGAATATTTCTCAGAAGGTGGCTGGATGTGGTGTAATACGTGCAAAGTAAAAAAATTCTAGTTCTTGTTAATTTACATATGGATGACTGTACTACATAGATAGTTTAACTTGCCTAAGCTTGAACTTTAACTAAGACAGCCTCTCCTTCATCGTTGTATTTTATTTGGTTTAGAGATCTTACATGCATGATTTCTAGGTGAGGGATGAAATCGAACATCTATTGGATGACAATGAAGACATGGCGCATTTATATTTAACAAGGAAGTGGATGCAGAATCAACAATCCATGGCTTTGTTGGGCGGTGTAGCATCCAATAGTTTATCTGCTCCTTCCTCCCATCTTCATCGACTTAATTCTACACGGAGTGGGAGTTTGGCGACTAGCAACCATTTGGAAGATAATGATGTAGAAGATCTTGAGATGTTGCTCGAGGCATATTTTATGCAGTTGGATGGAACTCGGAACAAGATACTATCTGTAAGTGTTAAGACAAATATTACTCTTTTCTGCTAGTTTTGAAAATAAGTTAATCCCATGAATATATCGATTTATTCGATTATTGGAATGGAAAGTGTAATCTGTTTTGATGTGCTATTGAGGTTCGGGAGTACATAGATGACACAGAGGACTATGTGAACATTCAACTGGACAACCAGCGAAATGAACTTATTCAACTTCAGTTGATATTGACCATCGCATCATTTGCCATAGCAATGGAAACTTGGATATCTGGAATGTTTGGAATGAACATCCCCTGTACACTCTACAACATCAATGGGATATTTTTATACTCTGTGGCAGCTATGACGGCATTTTGTGTCTTAATATTCCTGCTTGTTTTGGGATATGCAAGATGGAAGAAGCTACTTGGTTCCTAAATTCAGCTCATCCTGGAAATTCAGGAACATGGAAAATAGTCTGTACATACTCAAAACTGGTTTGGTAATGAGTTTTCAAGTTTAAATGGACGTGTATTATTCATTGCACCCTGGTGTTCTTGTCTTCGCTCATTTAATTAAAATTATGAGCACTTGAGGGCTGCCCATTTTTAAAAGACACTTTAACGTGATTCTTTTTTAGGCAGAACTTATTGGTATAAGCATTGATACGTTCATTATTGTGATCTAATACCAGAGTTGTGATGTAGAAATTGGAAAGCAAAGGGAGGCGATACATCCATCATTTGCAGCATCGACTCAAGTTTGTCGAATTTCCTCATCAATCAAAGCCATTATTAGTTTGGAGGGAGAGAAACTTTCTGTTGCATTTTCAAACACGAACACCCTCCCATGGCCTGAAGCAAAGTGGGAAAACGCACTCGGGCAAAAAAAACTCACATCTTAAATTTGTTAAAATGATCACCACACACACATTCACAGACTTCTCCTGCTACTACCTGCTTGCTGTCGACAATAATCTTTGTATAGAACGATAAACCAAATCAGTAAATGAAACTACATACACTATGTATTACCAACGGGTGTGTAAAATTACATCGGGCAGCATCAGCATCATGCTGCTGATGCGTAAGGGGGCAGAAATCTTATCCCGAGTCATATATAGCCCCGCCAATAATAAAATGGAAAAAAGAAAAGAAAATTGAAAAATTTTCACCTTTTTTCCTACTGTTACAACCGCAAAAGAACAAAGAGAGCCAGGGTTTGGAAGGAACAACTCACGCAACACAGGTTGACGTCAGTAAAGTCCTCCCAATAGAATCAAGGTTGGGGGATTGAAAAGTGTGATGATGTGAAAATTTATTCAAGGGGCCCTTATCGATTCCTGCCTCCTTAGAGGTATCCCTTCTCCCCCACTAAACCCGTCCTCTTCCGTGTGCTTAGGAAGTCGAACTGACATGGCCGATGCCGAACCTGCATGAAGTCCACAGAAGTATACTCGTCAACACTCAGCAGGTATTGAAGCAACATACGGAAGTTATCCATGAACTTTCAAGCCAACTCCGTGTTACCAAAAAAACTATCACTCGGAGAAATGGAAGACTTACTACATGTGAACCAGCAGGCCTCCTTTTCCCTTTTCTTTTATTTTTATATATGGTCAATACTGCGGTCTTTTTTCTTATAAAGAATTTATGCAGTTTGTCTCATCGGTGTTTGGCAGTGCATCATCAATGTGTCCAGAAGTTAAAAAAAATAAAGAGGACACATGTATTGAGGTGTGCAAGTTTTATCGGTCCAATACTTGGCCCCCACATACACGCCAAGGTAAAAGAGGATCCTCCTCACAACTACTTAAAAGATCTCAAAAGAAAGCATGGAAATCATACCATCAGCCATATCCTTCGTTTTGTGAAGAAGAAAAGTTCCCGAAAGGATTGTCACAAACCCACACATTTCCGTCACAACTTGAGTCGGGCTCTGTCTATCCCAATCCTGAAAGAGGTAACAAAATTCAACATTGTTTGTTGACCAATATCACTCAACGATAACAATTGAAATGGCAAACAACAATATCGTAGCCTAGAAAGAAAAGTGCAATCCTACATTCACCCACTAATTTTACCTCCTAATTTTTACCTCTTGCCGTAGCAACCATTAATTATTACAAATATGATAGATTACGAATAGTTCAAATAAATCATTAACTAAAACAATCAATGAGTATTACGTCAAGAGGTAAGAGGTAAGAATTTGAAGGTAAAAAAATATCGCAAATGTACATTACTAGAAAAAAAGCTAAAGTAGATATAAAAACTCATCTATTCATCCAACCTCACATTTAAATGAACTAGTACTCAAATGAAAACCCGATATATGAGTATGTTCACTCATTTTTATCATCCTTTTTCATAATTACAATTCAAAGGGTCAAGAGAGATTAAAAAAGTAAAAAGCTGATGCCTGCAAAGACTTAGATAATGATAACTTAGACCTTGGAGAGAAGATTCGTACAACTCGAGATTAAAACTGGAATGATGACATGGACCTAAGCATGCATGCTGACTGATTACTCTCTATATCACTTGATTTAATGAAAAAATAAGTCATCTTTCTAATAACTTTGGGTATTTTTAATGCTACTTCAGGATGAAAAAAAAATACTAAGGTCAAGTGCAAGCTGTCTACTGAAAATTTAAACCATCTACAGCAAAATTATTGACATGTTTTATTGATACAAAAGGCCTTTCATTGCACCAGGAAGCTGCGGATTGTACAATGACAACAAAGAATTAGGTAACTGATCAAAATATGACACATTACTAAGCCACAGAAATTGTGTGCAAACGTAGGCCAGCAAAGAAATACCTTGAACATGATCACACTGGCCACAATGGTAAGTGACGTGAACATGACATAGTAAATTGGTGATACAACAGCTGTGTTGAATGTATCTAGTGCCTGTAGATAACCAATTAAAATGATGACCACCAATAAATAAGTATCATCTCCTAAGAACTGTAATATTCACCTCTAATCAGATATTGGCAAAATTGATTAATTAAAAAGTCAAAGGACATGTATAAGCATATCAATGTCCAATAATCTTACAAAAGTTGAGTATACAATATAATCTAAATATTTCACCAGCATGGAAAGCACAACACTTTCTGATCAATGGAGCAGAAGTAATCACACATGTAGGCAATAGAAGAACGTGCAAGACAAGCAAACGTGCAAGACAAGCAAATATATAAGAATGAAGATATAGTATAACATAAAGTTTCGAATATAACTTCAAAAGTGATAATAATTGAAATATGATAAACTTCCCCAGATACTTTGCGGAAAATCCTACACGAGTTAAATTGAGTTTAATAATTCAGACTATATCTAAATTTATTTGAAAGAGCTACCAGTTTGATGACGAACCTTTCATGCTCAAATTAGTTTTATCCTTTCTGATATCCTTTCCATAAATATATTTTTTGGAATTTTTTCATTTTAGCTTTTGTTAGAAATCCAATCGAGAGGTTTATCATAAAGAAATAATTTCTCATTGTATTTTCTTATTGAATAATGATAATCAATTTACAATATATAGACACTAACTATATAGAGAAAAGAAAATAATCTAATTAGAAAATAGGAAATGATCTATTTATAAAACTCTTACTTTTCTAAATCTCCTAACTTTAAGAAATTTCAATATTGAACAAAAAATCATTTTAATGTAATCTAATTCAAATTACCAGTGAAGCTAACAGAGATTTTGACATTTGAGTATAGAATATGATCCGATTCAATAGAATAGAAGGTTTTGACATTTGAGTATAAGATATGATTGCGGCGAATATAACTGAAAACCCATTTAACATGATTACTAAATTCAAAAAATAAAATCAACTTAAAACCCAGCCAGGGTCTTGATAAACCCCCCATCCGGTTGACGTATGCGAGGAAAAAGTCAATCTAATTCTCAGTCAGGTTCTTATCAGATATGTATCTTTCTACCCCATCCATTTTTTTCTTTTTTGCAATTATTGTAATATATGAAATGAAAACATATGCAAATGAATAAGAAAATGGACAAGTTTAGAAAAGGAAATATTTTGTTACCTTGTTTAAATAATTCATTTGAGTAAGCACACATGTTATAACAACTACGGTGAATATCCAAGTTTGAGGATAAATAAGCTGATTCATCCCAGACAATGTTAACTTCAAAGCAATTCCAAGCGCTTTAACACTCATGACCTGAACATTTTTCAGGGCCGAACTTTTAAATGAGGAAGAAGAAACACAAGAACAAAAAATAAGTGTTGAGACATACTGATAGTGAACCCACAAGAGAGCAAACTCCGATGTAAACCATAATGTGAGTCTGGCCATATTGAGGTATAACGTGAATAATAAGTATAACTGCTGCTGCTACAACCAACACAGCATATAGGAGAAACGCTGGGAGAAAGGCAAAAGATGATGAGACATTTAAAATTCAATGAATAATAAACTGAAATATTAACCTTTATTTAGGTTTGTGTGTGAAACAAGAAACAAAAATTACAAACTTGAAAAGATTACCATATGAGCACAATAAATTTACCTGGATCCATAGCCAACTCCCATACTTCAGTAACAGATTCAATTTCACGCTCTTGAGGTGCATGGAGAACAATTGTTGTAGAGCCCACAACACAAAGAATACAGCCAAGAATTCCAAATATATGAAGTCTCTCCCTCAAAATAATATGCGCCAGAGCAGCACTGCAACACAACATGATAGTAAAAATCAAATTTCATAAAAAAGTACTCAATTAAGTGCGACTTGAATCTTACCTGATTATTATGCTGAGAGCACCAAGAGGGGTGACTAGTATGGCAGGTGCAAATGCATAAGCAGCAAAATTTGCGATTTCCCCAACAATCACTGTCAAGAGACAAGAAAAGTGGAACTGTCAGAATTCTACTTCTTTCAAATCATACGAGTTCTATGTGTTGGGACGGTGTTAGCAAAAAACTTTCATCCGCTGGAGGAATATGGAAATGCGTAGAGTGTGAAGAAGGCATCGGGTCATAATTTTGTTATTCTCTAGTAATGTACATTTTCTGGGTCTTCCATCCTTAAAGTAGCCACCACACCGACAATAGAGAACAAAGATTAAAAAAATAATCTATTTCAGAAATAAGGACAATATGAGTTATTGTTCATTCAAGATACAGATTGTTGTGACTAAGTGAACTTGCTATGCTGCTACCACTTTTTTTACAAGTAAACAACAACATAATAAAAAGATGTATTCGAAAAGTAAGAGGCAACACCTAATGAAGTGAAGAAGATTAACCAATTCAGCCACCATAATCCCTTTCTTTATGAATCCTTTGAAAACCTTAGTATTACGACTTTAAAAGAACACAAAAATTTCCATTATAATACAATTTCTATCGCGTATCATCTTCTCATTAAAATATGTAACAACATAAATTAAGCAACTAAAAAAATTAAAATTAGAGAATGTAGAACTTCCATTTTTTCTGCCTATGCACATGAAGAATCAGCTTAACTAAACTAGTTATGTAAGTTTCCCTTCTAAACATATGCTTCCCCTCTGAACATCAAGTATTACGACAAAAAATGAAATCACTATCGATTCAAAGTGATCTCAAGTCTGGAAGTTGCAATGTTATAGGCCAGTCATGCGCTTTTATTTCCTGGCCATGTCAAGCATACACATGAACACCGTATAGCATCATTAAAACTATTTCAAGAGATTAAAAATTTAACCTATAATATTAATCAAAGAGGGCTTCATGTTGGCATATCAACCAAAAACCATAAAGAAGGAAACTGAAGTCTATACTTTTGTTACTTCAACTTTCTATATGTATTAGTTAAAATCACCTCTTCTAGTTTTCCACATGGAAATTGACATTGAACATTGTGAACAAGAGATTGGAACAAGAAAAAAATAATTGTTCCCAAACAAAGAAACCAAAAGCCCAATTGTGGAGTGACACCTCTTACAAATTATTATCATCCACCCACTCTAAACATTGTGGGTTTCAAGACATTATTGCTAGACTTGTCCTTTGTCTTTTTTTTCAAGTTTTGTCAAGTGTCACAAATTCTGTCCTCAACTAACTTCTTCAATAACCCTGTTTAGGAATCAAAAAAATAACCATCATCCACGATGCAGCACTCGAGGAAACGAGACTTAAAAAAACAACAAACTTCACACTGAATTGACTAAAGGTATCAATTGTTCATAATGTGATTGCAGAACCACATGAGTGTTGGAACAGTTACTGAGAGAAGCACACTTTCAGTACACAGACATGCGTAAACAACATGAGAAGATTTAAGCTCACTTTTCCTTCCCACATAAACTATTTATTTTCAAACAACTTAACAGCCAATGCTCGTGGCAACCTCACAAAATGAGAGGATTGAGAAAAGCCACCAGGTTTTATGTCTCTTAAAATTTACGAAATAGCTGAGTTGACTGATTCAGTTAACGCTGTGACAATACTTTTATATTAAAAATGAAAAGTTCACTTATTATTCTCATTCATGAGAAATTTTATTCATCATAAAAATGGTAAAAGTATAAAATGACAATAATACATAACTCACTTGTAATCATGCCCACCCACCAAAGAGGCTCATATAAGTATGAATAACCTCCAACGCCTGTGAATGAAATCAATCACAAATCACAATGACTTTCTTTAAATAAATAGTTTAAAGCATAAGACTAGAGATTTAATACACTGCATCAATATAAAAATTAATTAGCACCTCAATCACTAGTAAAAAAATAATTAAAAGGGATTCTGATTTGTTTCTTGTCTAGCAATAATGTCTATTGAATCAATCGCTCAAGTGGATGCATATCGTCACTTGAAATAGACATTCAACCATAATACAAGTACTTTATCCCCCAATTCTTACCGTTATTTAGTTACAAATAGTGACAAAGAGACAGTAGAGCAAACTGTAGCATTGATATTATTCAGTAGCGCTAATGTTTTAGGCCCAATTCATTTTGAAATTAAATAGATGTTACAAAAATAATAATAAAATTTAAAGAATCAAAGGAAATAAAATGAATAAAATCATAATTTCATTCTATTCTTTATATCAATAGATTTTTGCATGCAATACTTACAGATAATGTGAATATAAAAGTTGGAAGCAAAAACTGTTCATGAATGCCAGAAAAGTTTGCAGCCATTACAGCGATCTTAATATATATTGGTTTCATTCGAACAGCTTAAGCTCGCTGTCAAAACCTTCGTAATTTATTCAAAGAAAGTGAATTAAAAAAATAAAAGAGTCTAATTCAAACTTTACTCGTCTAGTCTTAGTGAACTGAGCCCTATTTATAGATTGCAGTTCAATTAGGCAAAGAGAAACTACACTGGAAGAGCAAAACCTCAAGAAAAAGTATCCATCTTATTTACAATAAAACCCATCTTCCATTGACAACAGTTTGAAGTAAAATCTATGGATGGAATCATTAAACTAAAAGACCAATCAGACACAAAATGTAAAAAAGATAAAAAGTAAAAAAGAGAGGAAGTAGTGACTGAAGGCCTTTGAACTGAGAGAGTGATCAGAGAATCTGAAAGACCTGCCCTGACGCCGGAGGCGCCGGCCTTCTTCAAACCCTTCTTTTTGACGATGAAGCTGGCACCGATGAAGAAGCTGGAGGAAAGCGCGAGGACCAAGCCTTTAATGTTATCAGAAGACATGCCCTCCCGCCAGCTGGGAGACTGAGAGGAGGAGGCCATGTCAGTGGAAGCCCTAGCTTGGAGAGGAGGGGAAAGGATCATAAAAGCACCATGAGAGGGAGGGTGAGAAGGAACGAAGCCGGAAAAGAATCCGGAAGGAGGAAGGGGATAGATCTGAGAGTGACGAAGCTGGGGAAGATTATGCGTGTGGGGGTGGGGCAGCGACTGAGGGTCCAGGCAGAGCTGTGCCTTTGAATGCAGATCCAGTCCCGAGCGACGGAGAGAGAGCGAGAGAGAGCAGCTTCTTCCCTACACAACACTTGCAATTTATATTTCATCATTTATTTTTTTATTTACTAATGGTTTATGGATCGAACATTTTCTTTCTTTTAAGTTTCTAAATGTACAGATGAACTACTTCCTAATTATATGTAATTCTAGGTTACATGGCACCATCACAAAAAATTTTATATTTTCACTGCAATCAAATGTCCTTCTAATCATAAACTAATTAACCATAAGACAAAATATAACAAGCCATGATTTGAGAGAGAGAACCGAAAAATAAACTAGTGAAATTCTAGGTAGAGACGTCTCGCCACCAACTCCTCTTGAGTTTCTACTTGTTCTCAATCGTTTGTCTTCGATGCCTTCGTCGTATTTCTTACTCATTTCTAGTTTTCTTGCGCATTTTCTTGATTTCCTTAGAGAATCATTTCCCTCGCATGCATCCACCGTTGTTAGCCTCGACCCAACTAATCTTCCCTTGTTCGACTGTCCTCGATATGGACTAAAGTTCATACTTATGCTTGCTCTGTTACGACCTGAAGGTGAACTTAACAAAACACCGAGTCAGGCAACCCAATTCTCAATAAAGACTCGTCACACCGTTTAAGGATTGATTCGCTGTGGAAGACTTAAACATTAAATCCAAAGTCAATATTCATTAAGTGACTACAGATATAATAGTGCAATAAAATAAATAATAGTTCAATAAGATTTACAAATCTAAATCCAAATTCAATCCAAATACTTAATACATACAAAATAGAAATAGGTTCTCACCATGGGAAAACTAAACAATCAAATACATAAAAAAAAGTAAAATAAGGAAACATCTCTTGAATTTCAATTACTCATTGTTCTTGTTCTTTCATATAAATTGGAGAAGGTCGTTGAAGTGAGTGACTAATTCAATATGAATGTTATATTAAGTACATGTAAAACTTTTTATATTTTTTATTTCAAAACATTATGAGATAACAAAATGATTTTCAAAACACTATTATATTAAAAACTCATTTTCACCATTTTAGGAAAAAAATAGAATTTGCAAGATAACGATGAAACATTAAGTAAATAATTTGTTGCATATATAGATGACTATATAAAAATAGACCATCATCGTATATTTCACTTGACAACTTATCTAAATAAAAAGAATAAACACTCGATAACCCCCTTCGACACATAAACACAGAAAGACGGCGACCAAAGTTTAACAACACCTCATGAGTCATAAAAAAAGAGTCAACCAACGTGTGATCCAAATATCAAGCGCTATTACCGATGTTGTTGGTGAACAACGGTCGTCTATGAAGCAATTTGTATAAATGTTAATAAATAATAATAATACTCTGATCAGGTTTATAGGAGTCGGCCAACCTTGAACCATCAAGTTGCTAGTAAGTCGTCCTTTGTTAAATTTTCTTTAAGTTCCAAACCCGAGACACCTTAGATGTCATGAATTGCATTGTCAATGTAATGAATATTTTGTGAAAAGTAAGGTAAATTTGGAATCTGGCTCCTTAAATTTAAAAGAACAATGACAACTAATATTTTAAATTTTTTATTAGTAAAACGTCACTCAAACTTTATATAGGTTGTAAAATGGTATGTGAATTGATAAAATTTCTTAATATCTCACATTTTAGATGTGTAATAATCATCTTACACGTGTAATAATCATTTTGATTCGCTTGATTATTCATACGTGTTCTATATCACAGTTGACTTTGAATAATAGAAGACGGCTAAGTTGAATAGTGCACGTGAAATCAATGAAGTTTGCACATGAAATCAAGCGAGTTGAGATAATTGTAATAGATTAAAACAACGATTACAACATAAAAACATAAGATACTTGATAAATTTTATCAACGTACATATTATTTGTTAACGACCTAAAATACAATAACAACTATGTTCAATAAATAGCTAATAATATCAATTGTTGATGATCCAAAAGTTCAAGAGTTAAGTTGCACTTGTGATGCCAAAAAGAAAGGACAATTTATTTTATTACTACAATGTAAAATTAAACCATGTTGTTGATTGTACAATAGTCCATCGTGATTAACCTTAGACAAGTCCATTACACAAAGCATATACGCTGACTCTCTATTCAAAATTAAGTTTTGACGATACCAGATTTAAACTATGATTAAGTTCAATTAGAGTCAACTTTTTACGTAATAAGGGTGAACCCATCATATCATATCATATCATATATATATTTACACTTAGCAGATTAATTGAACATAATATCTCAACGTTAATATCGCTTGATATTATTTTCAAAAACACGCAAGTGATAAATACAAATAACTTCACGGTCTCATCTAACACACGAGTACTAGTTCCAAATTAAGTAATTGCCATTTCCAATGTCACGCAAAATAGATGAAATTAAATCAACTAACCTTGATCTTCTACCCTCATCAAGTATCTATTACTTACAATAACCAATCATGTATTAATTAAGAAAAATTATAGATACGTCAATTACAGCAATTAATGACCATTACATCAATTTATAGTATGTAAATAGAAGGAACAACCTTTGTTACTATTTTATACACATATATATAAATTTTTATTCATTTTGGCAATTCTTCTATGACATGCATAGCATAACATACTACATACATGACGATAGACACGTGCTTGGCACGAGAGACGAGTCGCGTATATACGCAGAGGGAAATGGTTTATGTTTCAGACTCTCGGTTAGTCCTCGTTGGTGATTGATTGCCATTTGATTCCATCGTTTCGATCGGCTCTGCAATCTCAGCCTCGTCTTCTGGGGTCCGAGCTATGCCTCCCAAGAAGAACCAGCGCCATAACCAGAAGCAGAAGCGCACCACGCCAACGATTTCCTCTTCTTCCACTTCATCCTCCGCTCCTAAGCTACAGATTTCAGCGCAGAACGAGAGCCGCCTTCGTCGACTTCTTCTTAACTCCGCTCCTTCCGCTTCCTCCCTGCCTCCGGTTGAACATACTCTCTCCAAGCCTCACCAGGCTAAGAAACTTACGTCTCTTTACGAGAAGCTTTCTTGCGAAGGCTTCACCAACCATCAAATTGAACTCGCCCTCACCGCTCTCAAGGTCATTTTGCACTCCTACTCACTCTTTTCGGTCGACATTAATTTACCTAAAATTCTACCATGAGCTTCCATTTCTTATACTGGACTCCATTCCGACTCTTATATCTGTTATTAAAGTTTAATACCCTTATTGTATCACATTAGTTATTTTCCATCATCTTTCTTTATGTTACGGTTTCACTTTTTCTTATAGTTACTTTTCGGCAAGTGTGTAACGATATCAGGACATGTTTTCTACCGTCGCTCAATTTAAAATAATTATTTTTCTGTCAACTACCCATATTTTCATCGAAATGTTGCATTTTCTGTTGTTGAGTAGGGAAGTGCTACATTCGAGGTAGTCCTTGACTGGCTGTGCTTGAATTTGGCTAGTAATGAGATTCCAATGAAGTTTTCTAGCGGGATTTCAACAGAAGCAACTGAAGGTGAAATTCATTTTCCTCACTTGATCTGGTGGTCTATAGTGCTATGTTCGATGTTCTCTAACTTTTCAAAGTTCCTGTTGAACTGCACACGGTCTTTAATCTTGACATAATTGCTCTGTGACATAACCTCTCAGGAGGTTCAGTGGGTGTATTAGTCACTTCACGTGAAGACTCAATTGGTTTAGTGGATCGGACTTCTATGGTTGAGGAGGAAGAACCAGAGTTCTCTGTTAAAATTAAGCAATTCAGTGACGACACTACACTAGATGCACACCAACCATCTCAAGCTGATTGGATCAAACAATATGTGAGGCAACAAGAGGAGGTAATCCAAATGACTAAACAAAATAGTCTCCATCTGACTCATAAATTGACTAATATTGTTTCTCAGTGTTGAAAGAAAAAGCTTTATGCTCTTTGAGTTGTCATGTTGCTTCTTACAAAGCATTTGAATGTATTCACTATTATTAGTCCTCTTACTTCAAAAACCTTAGAGATGGTACGAGTTTATATGGGCATAAGGTTAGTTAATTACTAGCTACTCATCAAAACACATAACCTACTTCTTACGTAACTTTGATCCTTTTCTTGTAATATGATAAGCTGCCGATAAGGTGGATTTATAGGGTAGCAATTTGCGCGTTGACCGTTGAGTAGTTATAAACACCGTGCAATTCTCTTTTAATTAGTGTATTAGGTAGTCATTTAGATTTTGAATCGAAAGTTATCTAGGAGTTATCTACAGGATGGGGTGGAAGAATAAAATGGGGGAAAACAATTGCAGGGGATGGAAAGAGAAGAGAATTGTGGGGGTGGTAAACTTTTTTTTAGAGAAAAGTGTGTTCTTGTATTGGATATTTATTATAGCAATAACAAAATGCAATCCTAATTACAAAAAAAATTCAATTATTTGGTCATACACAGAAGCTTAACTTCAAGTTAAACATTATTGATGCGGAACCAAATCGAAAAAGTTTCAATTTTCCGCAGCAAACTGTTTTCTGGCAGATTTTATGGAGTAACTTCAACTTCAATAAAAATAGACCAAACCAATGAATCTTGTCACGGTTTTTGGACAACATCGAGATTTATAAGTATAGGAACTACCCTCTAAATTTTTTAACCAAATTCGCTCGGAAGTAAAAGTTATGATTAAAACAACATAGGTTGGTTTGGAAAATCGCCTAATTACGACTTCTATCTTCAATGGTTGCATTTAGCACAAAGAAACACTCCACCTTGCGATGTGAGTTTGTACAATCTTACGAAAAATAGTCATCGATGTAAATTGATGAGAAGATTGGACCGAATTGACGAAGCGAGAGTTATACTCACAACTCAAACTTTCGAAAACACAAGTACAAGGATTAAAAATAATCAAAGCGATGTGGGGTGCACAAGTGCACTGTTTTTGCCTCGGCTAAAAAAAAAAAAAAAAAGAGGAAGACTCTACTCTCATTGATGCCATGGTGGTCCTTAAATACACAAAATAAAACATAGTTTTGCTAGAAAAAAAAATAAAAAATACTCGAAAGAAGAAAGAATTAGTTAGATCTATCTCCAACCGAAACTAGATAAGAAATCTTTTCAAACTAAAGATAAAGATTAAGTTATTGTTTGGAGATTTTTGGCCTGATTTAACGACCATGCAAGCAATTCGTTTATGATATTAATTTTGGCTAAGCATTTGGGATCAAAGTTTGAGAAGGCAATATTGGGGTTATTTGCATAAACAAAGACCTCGATTTTGGGTTTGTTTGACATATCAAATGATATATAATTTTTACGATTCACTGTTTTAAAAACCTTGAGATATCAGTTATAATATTAAAAAATGACATTATTTTGATATAAGATCAGGATAGCTTTTAAATTTACCAAATACCCCTTGGTTGGCAGTCTTGTAATGCTCCAAAAGTCCCATATTCTTGTGCTTGAATATTCACTTATGTTTTATCATAAAAATCTCCATAAGATATATGGAAGTTGAATTGGTGAATTTGATAACTTTAAAGCACGTTCCTCTATAATAACCTATAAAATAAATACTAAAATTATAGTTAGAAAATCTCATCGCTTGATGGTGGATTGTAGGTTTCCGTGGCGCATCAACTATAGACCTCTTAATAATTTCAATTCCGAAATGAAATGCTTAAAGAACCTGACACCAGGCTCTCAAGCCCATTCTACTGTTCCAGTTTCTTTTGGATGTTAAATATTGACAGCGAGGAGGAGTTTGGTTCATCACCTCTTTGACGTAGTAACCTGCTGTAATACTCATCTTTCTTCCTTCGTAAAAAGGAATTTTATTTTTGACTGCAAACTAATAGGTATCCAACAAACTGTAACGCAATAATTAAAATAGCTCAACACAAAAAAAAGACATTCACTACACCAGGAATGTTATACCACAATTTATCCAATGTCCCCCCTTTAATTTCAGCTTTCTCCACCTTTTCCCTTTCACAAAAATTACTTTTACAAACAGTTAAATTTGAAATACAAACAAATTTAGAATCAACCAATTAAATAGTTTTGCACTCCGGGTTGTGACTCACCGCATCTCCTCTGGATTGTCTGCAATCTAGCCTCGATATTCCAAATTCTCAGAGCTGCAGCACACTTAGTGCTCTCTCTGGTTCTGGGCGCCGCAGTGCTAAGTAATTAGTTTTCCAGCATTTTCCTTCTCATAGAATAGTTTGTCACTTCAGTTTCTTATGCTTTCTTCATGCATATTGTTGCGAAGCAGGAAGATAAATATTTTGGAAAGACTTATACCAGGAAGAGTGTATTTTCTCAAGTTAAAGTGGAGAAAAAGCCATGCTAAGCTATCAAGCAGTTAAGATTTGCCAGTCTGCGTGAGAGATAATGAAAATGTCAGAAGAGAATAAGAAGAAGAGAGGAGTCTGAGAGAGGGGTCTGAATATTGTTTGTCATCTTTTGTGTGAGAATGTTTTTCTCTCAAGATTGTTCGAGACTTGTGGTTTTGTAGACCTATTTTCCTTCTTCAGAGGAAGTTTAACGAAGTTCTTAGTGTTTGTTTCTGTTCTGCTTCTTGATTTAAAAATTCCATTTTCATCATTTAGTATTAGAGCTGGTCATGGCCAAACAAGTGATGCACGGGGATCGTTTGAGGGAAATTGAAAGAGGTTTAGTAGTTTTTAAAGACGACCTTGATCGGACAATGGGGCAACTATCGGTTCCTACTAAGCAATTTGTTGGCTTCTCTCGGGTAGATGAATATTTGTGTTTATTACCAGAGTTGGTTGCAAACCTCCAGGAATTACAGAATGGATTTCATCATTCCTCGGATGCTGGCTTAAACAACATTTGCTCAACAGAAAAATGTAAGGGTTTTTTACATCCTGGTGCTGAATCGAGCTAGAGAAACATGGGTCAACCCTCCGACGATGCCTTGCAAAACATGCTGCTGCCCTTTAATCCGGTGGAGGAGTTGCGTTTCATTGTTTGACTGAGAGGCGACGCGAACAGGAATGGGACCCTCCACCAAGGCGCCGAGGTTTTAGAAGATATTTACTGCCACCATGGCGAGATTGCATACATCACATACATCAACCAACTGGTTGCTTATCTCACATTAGCTATAAATTTGAAGTTACATCAGTACTAATTTACAAAATAAGAAATTTTATATAATAAACTTGTGGTTTAGTATGTTTGTTGGTGAGTATTTGCTTTAACTTTACTCAATGCACTCATGTAGCCCCTAGTCTAGCTAATTTTGTGACTACTATTCAACTAGGCATTAATGGCAATGATCAAATGGTCATTATTTGTGTTAGGTTCCATAATTTTCTTACTTTGTAAAGTCTACATGACCAATGAAAACATGACGGCTAGTTATCCCTAGGATTAAAGTGTAGAGGAAGTGTCAGTTTACAATAATGAAAAACTCAAAACTATTGCTCTTGTTTTCTCTCCATTTTTGGAGATTTACCTAAAACTTGATGTGTTTTAACATAAAGTTTATCATGTATTTTGTTGCATGGAGCCTTATGGAGACAATGCCTTTTAGTTTGATTTGGACTTGCATCTTAACTTTAGAGTTCAGAGTGAGAATTATGTTTTTTCTTTGCTCTGTTGTAGGCTGATTATACAAGATGGGAAGATGAGGCGGTTAACTATGGTTCTTGTGAAGAGGTAATATTTGCGTGTCTGGAGATTTTTCAGAACTAGCTGCGGGTTGATTGTTTCAAACTTTTCCATTTCTTATTTCCTCTTTTGCTTCCACACTCATCAAATTGGACATGCTTCTTACATACATTAATTTTTGTTCTTTTGTTTTGAAGAATCACTTATTTTCAAATTTTTAACTACTTTGTTTTTACTCTTTAAGTTTGTGTCTTCATAAAGGTTTCATTAAAAAATCTCTGCAGTTATTGCAGCTTTAATTGATTCTGATAAAATTGTTATCTTTGGTATCTTGTCTTTTGTGCCGGCTTAATTGGGGCTTTTACTTGCAACAAAAGTAGTTGTGAAGCTCGATTAAAGTTTTCAGTATTTTTGATGGATGATATCCTTGCATCCTTCCTTGTCAGTTATTCTCTACAATTAACATTGGCATCTTGATTTTATATCTGAATAGGCCCATCTGCAAAGAACCCATGATGTAATTGTCAATGAGTATCGTGTTGCACGATTTGAAGCTACACAAGCAAAGCTAAAAGGGGATAAGAAAAGTCAGGAAAAGGCCGAGATAACTATTCGCAACCTAAAGCAAGAGATTCTTGCTTTTGGTAAATGTTTTTTTCCAAGATCTTAAATTGTCATTTTTTGATAGGAAAGTTGAGTCATTTTTTCTTCTTTTTTTGGTTGCATTATGGATATATTTGTTGAGCAGGAATATCAGATGATGTTCTGACATCTGAGTTCAGATATGAAAAAACCTCCGAGTGTTTGTCCGAGAATACTTCTGCAAATTCAGTTCCATCTGTATGTTTTGAGGTGGAAAGATTGAGTGATATAGCAGGGAATTGGGCTGCAGAAGAATGTCTTACCGATGATAATAAATTGGAGTGCTTCAATTCTGAGGACTTTCCAGTGAACCCTATTCCCATGGCTGTGCCTGTTCCAGAAGAGAAATCATCTGATGAGCAAGAAGTTGAGCTCGGTGACTTATTTGATGAAGATGCGCCAGAAATTCTTCATGATAGTATGAAATTACAAAGGAAAGAAAGAATGAAAGACCTAATTAGTGAGAAGAATTTGGATAAATTGGCTGGCATTTGGAAGAAGGTATTTTTTATGCTATTGTCAGACTATTCTCTATGCAAGAAGTATTGAGATTTAAATTTTAATCATCCACTTGATATAGTAGTCTAATATTTAATTATTTTTAGAACATAGTTTTGAATTTAGAGCCCCATTGATCTATGGATTTTCATGTATCTATTGTTGTGCCATTACTTATATGGTCTAATTGATTGTAGGGAGATCCTCGAAAAATTCCCAAGGCTGTTCTTCATCAATTATGTCAAAAATCTGGATGGGAGGCACCAAAGTTTAGCAAAGTTGATAAAAAAGAAAATAGTTTTTCCTATGCTGTCAGTGTCTTACGCAAAGCAAGCGGTAGGGGTAAAAGCAGAAAACCTGGAGGGCTTACTATACTTAAGCTTCGTCCTGAGGAGGAAGCTTTTGAGTCTGCCGAGGTACTTTTTATCCACTGTGAATTTGGTGAAATAATTAGACAAAAATGCTAGAATGCTCATTTGGAAAGGAAAAAGAGGCTTAAGGCTTTCGTGTGGAGAATTCACTGCCAAAAGATAATGGGACCAAGTACTCCATTATTTTACCAAATGCGTTGATTGATGAGAGGAAATGAAGGATGAGTTGTAGTTTGAGGCTCGTATGAAAGTACCAGCACTACACTAATCGATGTTGCATTTGAAGATATTTTTTACGGTTTATTTTTTCATGAGAATTTGAACTTTGAATTATGATAATTCCGTAAATTGACTTTAATAATCAGTAATTTCCTTGGAAGTGCATATAACATAAAGAATTCAAAATTCGAATTCGGAATTGCCTGTTTAAAAAATATTTTTGTTAAAATTTCTCGGTGCCTTCTGTATACTATCACTTTTCTGTATTAATTACTCGTGTTCAAACAACTAAGGTGTTTATTACTCTTATTTATTCCTGATGACTCCAGTGGAGTCCTTTCTAATTTTCATGATGAATTATGATTGTTTTATTAGTTTAAACCGATTAAAATAGATTACATAACTTTATCTTGTAGTTCTATTTGCAATTTTCTTTTGCTCTTCATGATTTGTTATTATTTACTCCAAAGAGGGTTCACTCTCTTTTTTTTTTTTTAGCTAATCTGGGATTGTGGATCACAGGATTCTCAAAACAGAGTGGCAGCTTTTGCTTTGAGTCAGTTGTTTCCTGACTTCCCCCTCCATGTTCTACTCACTGAGCCTTATGCATCACTTCTTTTGCAATGGAAGGAAGGTTGGCTCATTCACTCGTTGAAAAAAAAACTTTTTTCTACTGGCGTAACTATTCTTTTCTGACAAATGTTCTAATTATGTCCTTGATTAAAGATCCATTGTTTCAGATCAGGTTATTATGAAGAGATGCAACATTTTCCATTTGTTGAATGATTTCTTAGACTGTTTACTACTCTACAGGGGAACCTGCAGGCAGCGCTGAAGAGAGTGAGGAAGCCCGTAGAGCTGGTTTTGTGGATTCTTTGTTGGATTCATCAAATGCTAATGCAAATGCTACTGATGAATCTACGGATAGTTCTCTTTGTGGGAAGATTCATCCATCCTGTTATAAGGAGACTGATACATTGGGGATTTCAGCTGTTGATCGAGTAACTGCTAGTATGTCTTCTAAATTAGTCGTTTTAGGTGCAGATAGCTAACTATATATATGGTTGTTTTTTGGAGTCGCTTTAATGGAATGATTGTTATTTACGTACAGATTGAATCCTAGTTAGCTGTAGTTACTTCTTAAAACTTTCTCTCAGTGCTTTTCACTTGTAAGATAATCTGGTAAAGTTCTTAAAATTTCATGATGGAACTGACCAATGTGATTCTTTTTGTGGTTTATCGGATACTTGTTTTCAAAGGGGGTTTTATTCTTTATTCTCCCCTTCCTGGCTTCCTATCCTAGGAATAAGAGGCGGATTTATCTGGCTGTTGTCTATTCATTGTAAAACTTTTTTTTTTCATTTAAGTTTTAAATTATAATTTTCTGGCATCAAGAGGTCAAATGTGATTAATTGGCGCACTAACTCTGGTTTTGGTTCAGTATAGAACACTTCAATTGCAGTTTTTTTGCTTCATCATTTTTGTTATGAGGCATGATCTCAATCTAGTTGGATTTTGCCTTCTCTTCGTTCCAACTGCAGGACAGAATAGTAGTAAAGTAGATGAGAGCAGCTCTTATTTGAAAATGGAACTAGAGAATAAAATGACGCTGCCAAAATACCAGGTTTGTCTATTAGTTTACTATTGTTCGAAAGTTATTGTTGGTATGTAAGTATGGGCTAAGATCAACTTTTACTGAAGATGAGAAACTGCAGTTTTGATTTAAAGATGAAGATTTTATTGAAATAAGTTGTTTGAAGATGTGGGCTGCTGTCGGACTGGATTGATATGAAAGGTTTAAATTGTAGTAAGAATGGATTTCATTTCAATGTTGTGGTTGGAATGGATTTCAGGCTTTCTCTTCATTCCTTGTTCTCATTCTCTATCTTATACCTGCTCACCTTTCTTTTCATTTATTTTATGAGAACTTTCTGATTTTCTTATAAGCCCATCTAAGCATTGCGACCAATGCAATGTACCATATTAGCACTTCTATTTAGATTGAACTCTGTTTTTCCATCTGATCATTGCATTCGCATTCTATATCGATTGGATTTATATAATGCATTTTTTGCTTGATCCAGGATATTTTGAAAGCTAGAGCTTCACTTCCCGTTGCGGAACTTAAAGGTGACATAATAAACCTTCTGAAGGAAAATAATGTTCTCGTTGTTAGTGGGGAAACAGGTTCAGGAAAGACTACTCAGGTTCATATTTGTTTTTTCTAGTTGCAGCGATATAGTGTATTAAATTGTCCTTTGAAATGATTGACAAACTCATAACCTATAAATTTGGTTTCCTTTCTTTCTTCCTAAATTTCAAAGTTTTATTCTTATATTTCCATAACCTTCTCGGACTATCTCTTCACTGGCTCTTTTTCTTGTCTTTTTGTTCAGGTTCCACAATTTATACTGGATGATATGATCAAGTCAGGACGAGGTGGATATTGTAACATTATATGTACACAACCAAGAAGAATAGCGGTTGGTAAAATGCATTTATGCCAACCTACATTTCATATTTCTACTGCACTTTATAGCTTAAGAGTTATACCTGACGGAAAATCTATTTATTTTGATTATGAATATCTTTATTAATTAAGAAAGATTTTAATATTTTGAATTCCTTGGATGATGGTTGATTTGGATGCTCAAGTTTGATTAGATATTCCCTAAAATATGAGATTATTTTAGAAGCTTATTCAAATGGTTGTAATTGAGGGAATTAAGACATAACAGAATAGATTCTCCTAAACTTTTTCTAAGATTTCTGTTACTGACTGAAGTACAAATCAAGTTTTATCCACTGATGATAAATCTTGGGTAGAAGGCACTTTTACCTTTTGAGCTATAGGGACATGGACACTTGATTTGATATCCTAATCAACGTTTTTATGACTAAATAAACCCTGAACTTCTAAGTTGATGCTTTTAATACCTTCCATCATAATATTGGCTACTTCTTGGTCAGAATCTTCACTTGTTTATAAACAATTTTGATCGGTCCACCTCTACTTATGCCTACTCAACTCAGTGTAGATCTCAAAGTCAACATCCTTGTCACCATTAAAGGCAGAGGTGGGGGAAAACAATGAGTTCTCCATAATCTCCCTACTTTATGTTCTTTGTTGAATGAGAACGCGCCCATTATAGAGTTAGATGGAAAATGCAAGATCCAGAATGTGCAGAAAAGCAGAAACTTTGCTAGGGGTGACGAGAAAAATTTGGAAATGCTGCATTATAAAGTAAGAGAATGTGTCCATGAGCAAGAGCCATCGCGATGCCCACCTAGGATAAAGTGCTAATTTCTTAACTTTGGAGAAATTTCGGTCAAGTTAGTTTATGGTTTGAAATATGTATTTTTCTCTACATTGTTTTAGAAGTAGAGTTTGTGATGCAAAGTTTGTAGAAATTTCTATAGGTTTGTGCTCCAGATCTCCCACTCTACTTCTGATACACACCTTCTTGATCAATAGAAAAATACTAATGCTTAATATTGAAACATGAACGATTATACAAAATTTTCAAGAGATCCATGAAATCTCTCAAGTACTTGATATCTCAAAATTATCTAATGTCTCCTGCTATTCTCAAACTCTTAAAATTCTTCCACCAACAAAATATTGACCAACACACCCCATATCAAAAATACCCCATCATAATTTAACTACTAACATACAATTTAAAAGTAATTAAATAGATAAAATGACATAATTAACCATTTAAACTTCCATTCTTACACCTTGAATACGGGAATTGGATTGGAAGATTCCTATCAATATCGCTCGCCCAAACTACCACATGTCCTTAAGGTGGACTTGAGGAAATTGCATCGCGATGGTGTCTGTCACACCCTAAATTTCTCACCTCGAAATTCTTCACCGCGGTTGGGTGTGCAGCGTCGAGTCCTCGACATGACCAGCCTGCTCTCATTTTAGATGCGGAATAACAACATGAGCGACACAAGTGTTTACGGGAAAAACACTAACCCTCTTTACATTTCGAACATAAAGACTAGGAAACTCGCTCAAGGCACACTACTACATGATGATCCAAAAAGTCATAGAGTACCTCATTCATCAGGTTGCAAAAGGTGGCTGGTGCATTGGTTAGCCTAAATGGCATCACCAAAAACTCATACGACCCATAGCGTGATACCATGGCCGTGTTTGCTTCATCGCCTTGTGCAATGCGCACCTGTCAAAAGCCCTACCGAAGGTCCAGCTTGGTGAAGTAAGATGCCTTTGCTAATCTATCGAACAAGTCACTCGTGTGAGGAATAGGATACTTATTTTTGATAGTCACCTTGTTGAATGCCCGGTAGTCGACATACATCCGTAGCGCACCATCCTTCTTGCGCTGAAACAGTACCGGTGCACCATACGGTGCCTTGGATGGTTGGATGTAACCTGCCTCCAACAACTCATCCAGCTGCTTTCTCAACTCTGCCAACTTAGAGGGTGCCATCCTGTATGGCGCCTGTGCTCGTGGAACCGCCCCTGGTTCAAGTTCTATTTTGTGATTCACTTCCCGCCTCAGTGGTAGCTTCTTTGGCAACTCAGGTGGCATCACGTCTCGGTACTCCTCGAGCACCCGAAGAACCTCTATTGGCACATTACTAACCTGGTCGCTTTTGACCTCCTGCAAGATTGCCAGAAAGGTAGTCTTGCCTCTCTTTAGGCCCGCCTTCACTTGCAAAGATGTTAGTAACATATTACCTCCTCTTGTTTCACTCTTCACCATGCATGGTGCGGAGTCATCTTGGATCATCAGAATGCTAAGATGCGGTAAAATCATCGCCTTGGCTTGCCGGAAGAACTCCAATCCCAGAATGAGCTCAAAATGGTCTAGGGGAACCACCATGAGTGGACATTACCGTCACCACTCTCTTACACACATCAAAGGTTGTGTCGCACCTTTGATCGGCTGTGCACTCGAATTGACAGCCTTGATTTTGTTTGCGCTCTGCGCTATCTCCAAGCCAAGTTTCCGTGCTTTCTTATCCGAGATGAAATTGTTAGTTGCACCTGTATCCAACATTGCACGTACCTTCCTCCCCTAGATGGTAACCTCGACATACATGAGCCTTTTGTGAGAAGGTCTTCACCTCGGTTGGGTGTGCGGCGCCGAATCCCCGACTTGACCAGCTTTCCTCGTTCGGTGCTTGCGGAATGAAATGCACAAAGAGAGGCTCAGACTACATCCGACCTTCCATATAAGATTTCTTAAACCTTATCATCAGGGGGATCGGCCACAAGTGCAAAGAGCACCACCCGGGGTGCGGGTTGAATTCTCGAAGAGAATTGCCATAATCCTTGACCACTGAACCATGCGGAGCAACAAGAAGGATGAGCGGCGAGAATTTTTAGTGCAATGGGAGAACGAAGAAGAAGCCACATGGGAGAGAGACATCAATCTATAGCAATTCGAGGGGCAAATCACTGACTACCTAGCTTGGGTGTCGACGAGGCCGTCAACTTCAATTGGTGGGGGTGGATTGTCACGCCCCATTTCTCATGGTGCATGAAGGCAATGACCAATTGGCCCAAAGGAAAGAAGAAGCCGGACTACTCCTCGGGACCGCGGCAGCGAGAGGCGCGCGGTCCGCAATGGGCGCGCGGCAGATGGGGGAGTGGCCCACTAAGTCGCACAAGGTGCATAATCCATGAAGCAGACATGGGCCAGAGGGCAGATCCGTAAAGCTATGCAGGTAAGTGCTAAAATGGCTAAGTGTTGGGCAGAACATTTAGTGGGCAGCAGTTACACGCACGCGATGCGCACACGGGGCGCGCGCGGCTGGCGCACGCGGTGCGCGTAGTCGGGGCGTTACGCACCAGCAAGACCCTAGAGTAATGAGGGCGCGCAGTTGGCGCACAGGGAGCAGACACGGTCTGGACACAGCTTGGCGATAGTCGTTGGGGCGTTACGGCAGGTGGCATAGCCGTTGGCGCCCGGACATAGCCGTTGGTGGGGCGTTACACCTCGGCAGCCAGCCGTTGGCGCGAGGCGTTACGAACGCGCGCGGGATGCGGCAGGCACGCGGGACGGACACAGCGTGCCGGATAGGCGTTGGCGCTGGGCGGGGGATGCACTCTTCAGTCGAGGCGCGCTGGGCAGACTGGCGACCGAGCCTTGGCGCACGCGGCATGCATTAATGGCGGGCACGGGGCAGACATTGATGGCGCGCGGGGCGAGCATCAATGCTGCGCGCAGTAGGAGGGCGGCGGGCATTCAAGGCGCACACGCGGCCGACATTCAAGAGGGGCATCCGAGGACATTAAGTGAGGGCCGCACATTGATGTCTATTGTAACATATGGCTGTGCCATTTTGTGTATATAAAACTCATGAGACACCAAGGCAAAGGTATCCGATAAAGGAGTTCCTTGTGCTATTGTGGGGTATGCCTTAAGCAAGTTTCCTAGTCTTTATGTTCAGAATGTAAGGAGGGTTGGAGTTTTCCCCGTAAACACTTGTGTCGCTCATGTTGTTATTCCGCATCTAAAATGGGAGCAGGCTGGTCGTGTCGGGGACTCGGCGCCGCACACCCAACCGAGGTGAAGAATTTCGAGGTGAGAAATTTGGGGTGTGACAGTGTCCATCGGTTCCTACGTAGCCTTATTGTTATGTAGTTCTTTCCATTTGATCAACACCTCCCTGATCGTTTGGTTGTATTATTGGTGATGTCTAACTCTAAGGAGGGCTTTGGGTTCTACAAGCAGTCGAAGTCTGTTGAAAGCTCTAGTGGTAATTGAGGAGCAAAAGATTTATCTCCAATGGCTTGACTTAATTCTGACACAGAATCGAGGGACCAGGTGGTAGTTCAAGTTTATAAATTGATAGTCCAATTTTTTCCACCATGACAAAGGGCCCATAAAACCATGGACTTAGTTACTCATTTGTCCTATTTGTCCTAGTTAGGAATTTTTTTCAATATGGAAGTTTGAGGTAGGCGAGATCCCCTACTTCAAAAGTCACATCTCTTCTATTACCATTAGCTGTAGCTTTCATTTAGCTCATCTGCTTTTGTATCTCGAGCCTAAAGCATCGAGTCCACATAATGAACTTTGGTCTTCCCGACCCCTTATCAAACCACGGGGGTGGATCCCTTCCATAAAATATGTTAAAAGAATTCAATGAAATGAGGTGAGATAGGAAGTAATACACTAATACTCTGCCCATGGAAATCATTGAGCCCCTTGCAAGGGTTTATCACCCACAAACATTGTAAATAAGTCTCCACGCATTTGTTAACGACCTTGGTTTGTCCTTTTGTTTGTGTTATAAGCTTCACTGTGCTTCAACCGAGTACCCTTATTGAATAAATCTTTCCAATTAAGCCAAAAAATGCCTTATCTCTGTCAGAAACTATAGAATGGCAGAATCCCACGCAACTTCACTATTTTCTTGATAAACACAGTAGCCACTAATTGAGCTGTGAATGGGTGTCTAAGGGCTATAAAGTGACCATAGTTGCTGAGTCTATTAACAACCATCAGAATCGAGTTGAATCCATTAGAACATGGTAGCCCCTCAATGAGAGCCATCGAGATGTCATCCCAAACATGTTTGGAATTGAGAGAGATTTCAACAATTGAGAGGGTGACATTGTTTGATATTTGTTTTTTCGCGTCTTTTTCTTCCCTCGCCAAAACAATTCAACAGCTATCCTTAGATAGGTTTGAAAAACTTTTGAATGCCCACCAACAAGGCCTATAGGGAATTCCCAAACCTCCCATTGTACCAACAATGCCTCCATGGAATTCACGATCCTTCCGTTGTACAATAACTGATCATTTTGCAAAGAATACCCCTTATGTTTAACTACTCCTGAATATAAATCTACATAAATTTGTGTTAAGGTGATGTTGGACAGGATCTTGGCTTGCAACGGTTCCCAAAGAAGAAGTGAAGAACAAGTTATGGTCCCCATAGTAGTCTTCTTAGGTCGTGAGAAACAAAACAACGTTGACAACTTTATTCTCCACCTCGAGACGATACTGAATTTCAAAATCGTATGCCGTGGTTTTTGTTAACCATTTATGGTGATCATTGTTGATTAGATGTTGTTCCAATTTAGGCTCCGTTGATCGGTACGGACTATGAAACGTCGCCCAAATAAGTAACATCGCTGTTTTAAAATAGCAAAGACAATAGTCTTAAGTTCTTGCTCATAAACGGATTCTAATCGGGCTCAGGGAGGAAGTACATTGTTGAAGTAAGCAATTGGGTGACCGCCTTGCATCAAAACATTCATGATGCCATTTACAGAACAGTAGGGCTATACTCGGAGATGAACTTCTGATAGGACCTTACCAGAACAGTAATCTGGTAGGACCATACGAGAATAGTAGTCATTTCTCGTTTTACCTTTTGAAAGGCTTCCTCAGTTACTGGATTCCAATTAAAGTTGTCCTCAAGGGAAAAACTTGTTTTTCATTTTTGGAGACAAACTTTCGATTTAACCAGTTAGACCGAGAAACCCACATATCTCCTTTAAAGTACCTGGAGTAGGTCAATGCAACATCGATGCAATTTTATTTTGATCAACAACAACCCTTGCAACTAAAATGTTATGCCTCAAGTATTGGAGTTCACTTTGAGAAAAATAATTGACATTTCTGAAAAATCTCAAAGAAAACTGCAAATGGCCGAGATGATCTTGCATATTAGCACTGTATACAAGTATATCTTCTAAAAAATACAAGCACAATCTTACCTGGGTGTGCCTTGAAGATATGATACATTCGTGCTTGAAAAGTTGATGGAGCATTTGAGTTGTATGCATAATTTGACGCAACCGAGTAGGCCTAAGTACTAGTAGTTCAACCTGTATTTCCTTCTTCAATCCATTAATAAAGTGGACTTCAAGAATGTGGCCTGGTAGATCCTGAAAGGGAGAAACCAATTGCTCAAAATTTGGCTGAAATTCACAAATGGAGCAATATTGTTTTTGCAAGGCAGGGATGTGAGCCAACACTTTTTTCCATTGAAGAAATCTGAGACTTGCCTTCTTGTCAAGACCTGCGTTCAAGCGGAAAATTCCCCCTCTCCAATACCACGTTCTCCTTTACTAAACTAAGACTAACATCGTTGGAAGTCCCGCTGCCAGCGTCAGCCTTCTTGATCCCGTTTTGATAAATATAGTGCTATGATACCAATGAGAGACACCTGTTAATCAATAGAAAAATACTAATACTTAATATTGAAACGGGAAAAATTATACAAAATTTTTAAGAGATCTGTGAACTCTCTTATAAGAACTTGATACTCCAAAATTACCATGTCCCCACCTATTCTCAAATGCCTCTTAAAATCCTTTCCACCACTAGAATATTGACCAACACAACCAAGTACTCAAAATATCCCACCATAATTTAAATGCTAACATACAATATAAAAACAATTAAATAGATAGAATAACATAATTAACCATTCAAACTTGCGCCTTGAATATGTGCGCAACAACAACTCTGTGAAAATAATTCTGCATACTTTTCATTAATACGCTGAATACATTTATACACAAGCTTAAATTTTAAATAAGGAAATTATTTTCTAATTCTATACAAAATTAAATCTCCTTTAATTAAGAGAGTATCAATTCTAATATTTTCATCTTTCTAACACTCTCCCTCAAATTGAAGTATAAATGCCAATTAAGCTCAACTTGTTAATAAGATAATTTATCTGACTTCCATTTGGAGCTTTTGTGAGTAAATCTCCAACTTGGTTCCCAGACATTACATACCATGTAGAAATTTTATCTTATTGTACTTTTTCACGAACGAAGTAACAATCAATTTCAGTATGCTTAGGCGTTCACGAAACACACGATTTGAGGCAATGTGAAAATCAACTTGGCTGTCACATTATAATTTTGCTAGTAATGAAGTCTTAAGGCCAACTTCTTCCAATAATTAATAAATCCACATAATTTCATTTGCAGTTTGAGCCATAGTCTTGTATTCTGATTCTGCACTGGATCGAGACATGACTCTTTGATTCTTATTTTTCTCTGAGACCAGATTTTCTTCAACAAACACACAATAGCCCGTAGTTGATCTTCTATATATTTTTTATTCTGCCCAATTTGCATAAGAGAAACATTCAATGTTGATATGCCAATGATTTTCATATAATGTACCACGTCTGGGAGCTCTCTTTAAGTAATATAGACTTTGTTTTGAAGCCGTCCAACGCTTCACTATTGGAGAAGCCAGAAATTGGCTTACTATACTGACATGATAAACAGTGTCGGGACGAGTCACAGTGAGATAATTCAACTTTTCCACTAATCTTCTGTATCTCTTGGGATCTTTCAGAAATTGGTCATCTTTTGTAAGTTGCAGATTAGGAACCATAGATGTACTCCTCGGTTTAGCTCCCAACTTTCCAGTTTCAGTTAATAAGTCAAGTACATATTTTCTTTGAGATTGAAAAATGTTTTTTTTTGCTTTTCATTATCTCAACACCTAAAAAAATATTTCAGAACTCCTAAATCTTCGTTATAAAATTAAGTATGAAGGAAATATTTAAGAGATGAAATTTCCATAATATTATTTCAAGTAATGACAATATCATCAACATATTCGACAATAAGAATGATGGTAGCGTTAGATTGTTTGTAGAAGACAAAGTGATCAGATTTGCATTTTTTCATTCCAAACCTAATTTTTTGAACAAAACTCCTGGACTTTATTTTAAACCATACAAAGATTTGCGGAGATAACAAACTTTCTCATACTTCCCCTTAGAAACAAATCCAGGTGCTTGCTCCATATACACATCCTTCTAAAGATTACCATATAAGATACCATTCTTGATATCTGATTATAAGTAGCTGCCATAGAGATAATAGCCGAACGAAAGTTAATTCAGCCACGTGAGAGAATGTATCAGAATAATTTACCTCATACGTTTGAGCATATCCTTTGTCGACAAAAGGAGCTTTTATCTGCCTGCAAATATCCATTTGCTTCAAATAGTTTTCTTACCTGCCGGTAAGTTTACCTAGTCCCAAGTATCATTTGTATCTAAAACATTTATTTATTCAATCATAGCATTACTCAAGCCATGATGATATAAAGCCTCATTAATAGTTTTGGTAATGGAGATAAAGTCAAGCGATACAATAAAAGACCATGAACTTGAGAGATGACCATAAGATATATAAGAAGAAATAGGGTAAACGCATTATCTTTTACCATTACGAAGAGCAATTGGAAGATCATCATTATTGGAGATTGGATCCGACGAGAAAGATCCTGGTGCAGGAAATGCATTTGGAGTTTTTTGTCGATGAGAATAGACTTGAAGTGTGGGAGGTTGAACCGGTGTAGGTGGGGCAAAAGTGGGTAGTAGAGGAACAACTGTGTAGATCAATATATCATTATTCTCCTCTCGAATTTCCCAAATTGCGTTAATAGAGGATGTAGGAAAGAACAAAGAATTTTTTAAGATTATAACATCAACTTAGATAAGATATAGATTAAAAGTATGACAAAAATATCTATATTCTTTTTTAAGATGAGAATATCTAAGAAAAGCGCATTTTAGTGATATATGATCTAACTTTATAACCTAAGGTCAAATATCAATAATAAAGCATGTATTGTCAAATATTCTCGATTAATTAAAACTAAAAGATTTAGTGAGAAAAAGTATATTGTAAGGAATTTTACTATTAAGAATAGATGGGGCATGCGATTGATTAAAAAACAAGCAATGGAAACGACATCTACCTAAAATAATTTTTGAACATGCATTTGAAATAATAGAGCTCTTGTTGTTTCCAGGTGTATATTTGTTCTTTTTGTCATGCCATTCTTAGATGGCGGGTCAGTGCACAAAGTTTGATGAAGGATGCCTTGAATCATGTAGAACTGAAAAGAGTTAGAGATATTTTTTAGCATTATCAGTAATCAAAGTATGCGCAGAAACATGAACTTGAGTTTTAACCTTAGCACAAAAAACGCAAAAATGAAAAAATAATTCAGAATGAGATTTCATTAAATAAAACCCGGTTACACGAGAATAATCATCAACAAAAATAACAAAATATTTAAAACCAAATTGAGAGGTAGCAGGACATTGAACTCAAACATCCGAATGAACTAACTCAAACCTAAAACTAGGTCGCTTATGTATTCTGGGACAAGATAGCAAACAATGATGTTTACCGAACAGACACAACTTCTAATTAAAGAAGATAAATTGCTAAATTTAGGATATAATTTTTTCAACACAGAGAGAGAAATGTCATAATCAATAATGTACTTCGGAAAGAGTTAATATTCCAGTACATGCAATGAGCCGAGGCAACTGTGTGTCAAGGATGTAGAGTCTTCTAGATTCATGTCCTTTACCATTAATCTGCTTCGTGGTAAGATCTAGGAAGAGACAATGATCAGGAAAAAGTAAGGCACAATAATTGAAAGAATGAATCAGTTCACTCACAGAGACTAAATTAAAAGAGAATTTAGACAGGTTCAATACATTGGACAAAGAGATCAATGAAGTGGATTTAATTGTACCATACCCAATAATGGAAGAAGTGAACCCATAAGCTTAAGTAACTTTAGGAGAGGTCGTTTGTGATTGAAAAGTAACAAAGAGATTAGGGTTACCGTCATATGATATGTGGTGCCAGAGTCAATGATCCATTTTGAGGATGAGGAGAGAAGACATGTATTTGAATTACTTGACTCAATAATTGTTGTAATCGAAGAAGATGACAACTTTAAAGATTCCTAGAATTGGCAAAACTTAGCAAATTCATCAATAGAAACGAGAGCAGATAACTCTGGTGTAGTTTTTGAAGTTGCAATATTAACAGACCAATTTTTCTGTCCTTTACTCTGCAATAATAACATAATATTCCACTTTTATCCTACATATTATGAGTGCTATCACGATTGTTTGGTCCTCCTTTATTGACCAACATTATATCCACTTTTTCAAGTAATAAGACCACTACTAGACTGAATAGATGGAGTACTATCCATTCGCAGTACTTTAGTAAAGACTTCCTGTAAGGAGGAGGTTTCAGAACTAGATAGTATCTGAGATTTGATAGTTTCAAACTTACTTGGAAGACCAGCTAGAAAGCTCGTAACAACCATTTGTTCTCGTTGGGCATGCTGAACTTTCACATCATAACTAAACGGTAGTAGAGTATTTAGTTCTTCATAGGTCTTCTTGAAATCCATAAAGTAAGTCGTAAGAAATCTGTCTTGTTTTTTCAGCTTGACAAAAAGTTTTATATACTTCATAAATTTGAGAAATATTGTCTTTTCCGTAATATAAAAACTCTAAATATTCCATCAACTATTTAACAAATTCACAATGATTAATTAAACCAATTACTTCATTGCTGATGGAATTTCAAATTTGCAAAAAAATTGGAGTATCCTCCCTCATCCATGTTTGCCTTGAGTCATCTGAATGCAAGTCTTTAGTAAGATGATTGTCCTTGGCAATACTCCGCAAATAAATAC
>CM039523.1:212873-395646 GCA_022433055.1 Begonia peltatifolia
CAATACTCCGCAAATAAATACGAATTGTCTTACACCAGTTGATGTGACATGGGATCCGTCCATTAATATTGAAGCATTGAGAATTTCTAACGATTTTGCTGATATTTGTTTTGTTAGTGATCAAGGAGAAGAGAACATTCAATGCTTTAATTTCAATAATGTGGTAAACAATTTAATTTAGAGGTCAACATGGCGAAGAATGAATGGAGAACAAAACACAAGTCAAAGGGATTGTTAAAATCTGCCCAGAATTTGACCACCGAAGACTATTTGGCAATTGCCAAAGTTTTATTAATCTTAAATCAAAAAGTGTTCATCAAGACGATTGCAGCTGACTTCTCAAGGTTTGCAGAATTGGGTGGCTTGTTAAAAATAGACATCATTTGCTATGTCAACCAGATCAATTATAGAGGACGTTTGGACTTCCCTAGAGAATAGGCCCACACCTACCCAATGAGTGCGCTCATGCTATGTTGGCGCACGCCCATCCACACCTTGGGCTCCTTGAGTACAAGGTTGCGACAACCATTTTGCCTTTGTTCTTGATCTATCCCTTAAGGCTATTTTTATCAAGTCCTTTTTAATTAAGTTGTTAGTTTTGTAATTAGATTCGGAGCTATCTATGAATACAAAGTCCAAGCTCAAATAAATCCCTTGACTGATCCTATCTAAGAGAAATGCATTCTTTAGACTCTTTTGTGCTCTCATTATAAGAGGGGTGAAAATGGTCATGAAGAGGGAAGAAGCCAAAAACCTTGCAAAAAATGAAGATAAATTTGTGGAAGGACATTTGGGAAGATGAAATGTTTCTTTGACCAAGTGAAAAGATGCCTTGATCGTCACATTAACTTTTTTTCCAAAGTTGTCATTCATTCTTTGTCGACTGAATTTGGCTATAAAAGGGTCTTAAGACCTTCATTGTAAGACATCAAATTTTAGAAAAAAAAATCGTGTTTTGTTATTTTGTGAAGTGCTCTTCACAAATTGCTTTCACTTGAGTTTGCTCAGTTATATTTAAGTGAGTGTTAGTGAGTTTGGTGAATATTATTCAAACTAGCCTCTACTTGTTCTTGGTAAGTCATATCTAAGTGAGTGCGAGTGATCCCCCAACAAATTTGTTCACTCAAGTTAGTCCATTCATCGTTCCATTCACTACTTAGCAAAGGGTGCTAAGTCCATCTCCTCCAAGAATAAGCCCGAGCACCACCACGGGTCTCCCTTGATTTCTTTCACTCTTCCACCCACTTTCTTCCACTAGTATTAGAAGCACGTCACCAATTTATATAAGTAGGTCTATTTAGTGTATTATCCGTGATTTTTTGACATCACCTGAATTACATAAGGAATAGAAAATACTTTAGTTTCAGTCATAATATATAGTCAATATATTAAAACAAAAAGGAGAATCAATGAGTGAATATATGCTGGTAATAACAGCCCAACTAAGGTGTAACCCAGTTCAAAATTAGAATTAGGGCAACACTGCTACCCTTGATATCAAAATATCCAGAGAAACTCGTTCAAGACACTCTGCCGAGAGATGGAAGATGGGTTTGCTGAGACACTCTGCCGAGAAGATGGATTTGCTGAAAAAACAGCAAAAGTGAAGACAGAAGTTGCCGAAAACTAATGGCACCAAGACGGAAGTTGCCGAGAACTAATAGCACCAAGACAGAATCTATCGAGAACTATGAAGAGATCGGTGGTCGGAAATCGAAATGACCGAGTAGCCTATGATTCCGATGGAAAGGTTGGAACCTAAGGAAGAGAACTGCTCCAAGAATCGTGTCAACGAGCAATGACTAATGAAGAGACGACCGACAAACTCACGGCAGCAATCTGGCAGCTGTGAGGGAACTCCAACGACAAGCTTTTAACAACTAGGGTTCAACTATAACCCTAGCTCTCAAACCTTTGCTCACCCGGGTAGAGAAAGAAATTGATCCTAAAAAAATTATTATTGCTCTGATACCATGTAACAACAATGCTGTGAAAATAATTCTTCGTATTTTTCATTAATATGTTGAATACATTTATAAACAAACTTAAAATGTAAATAAGGAAATTATTTTTTAATTCTATACAAAATCAAATCCTCTTTAATTAAAAGAGTACAAATCCTAATATTTACATCTTTCTAACAATGTAAATCGGTACATGAGGATTCCTATCATCTTCTTATGAGTAAGTATGTGAAGATAACAAAAAAAGTGTTTTCGAAACGCATAAGATTTAGTTGAGCAAAGGAGAGCAAATTTATTTTTCTCTCTACAGTTTTTTTGGGGAAGCTCCTTTGAAAATATGACTTTCCAACCCTTTTTTGGGTTTCTACAAAGGTTTGGAAGTGATTGATTTTCTTAGTGTGAATAATTGTTAACTGCTCTGGATTCCCATCTTCATCAGATATATCAATGATCGAGAATAAAAAGGACTAGGACTTTCTCAACTAGAATGGTGAGAAGAGAATGATTCATTATTTTTCCCTAGTCTTTTAAAGGCAGGCTTGAGTGAAAATATGTAGTTTCCTTGGAAAAGTTAGGAGAAATTTTGATACCCCTTTGGGGGCAACTATTTTGGAGACCATGTTGACCATTTCTTGCGTGGATTATTAAGGAAGATATTTATTTAATATGTGATATCTATATTGGAGGACAATATCTTATTCACTGCTTTTGTTAATTGTTGGTACACATTCCATTTGGAATAGTTTCAGTGGTATCCATGGTTTGACTTGGTGATCCCTAAAACAATAAAATAGTTTCTTGATTGTGAAAGTATAGAGGTATTTTTGATTAACTCAAGATTGTCTTTTAAAGCCTGGAAAGAAAATGCAAAAACTTTCTACAAGAAATGATTCCTTCTTTGGTTTTAAAAGAAGAGATCCTAAACTAGAATTTTTGGTGTATAATTGGATGAAATTCCTTATCACTTGTGTAGTAGGTGGTGTTTTAGCCGTTAGTGTTTCACTAGCCTGTTTAGGTTTCCCTTGCCTCTTTTTTTAATGGATGTAAAGGTTATGCGAATTGTTTTCTTCTAGGCCATTTCAGTAGCGGAAAGAGTGGCAGAAGAGCGCTGTGAGCCTTCAGTTGGTGCGGATGGTTCTTTGGTTGGTTATCAAGTTCGTCTTGAAAGTGCAAGGTCTTTCAATTTGTATTGCATTTGTTGAATGATGGATTATTGGCTCAATTTAATTTTTATCTAATGAATTAAGTATTATTATTTTTATCGAAAGTCTAACACTTGTCACTTTAAAATTTTTGCATTATAATTTTGGTTGCGTCAATCTATTTTTTTTCATAAAAAATTGTGTCAAAATGAAAAGTTACGAGAACTCCATCCGACTAAGAAACAATTAATGAAAAACTATTTCCTTTCGGTTGGAAAAACTATATTAAATGAATACTTTTAAATTACTTGAGAGTTATAAGGTCACTTAGTAATAAAAAAATTAACCTTATCCCACAAAATATTGTTCTGGGTCTTATTCATTGAAATAATTTTATTCGATGATGACAAATAGCTCAAAAAATCCTATATCAATGTAAACTTGAAAACATGAAAATGTGCTAATGATTTAATCACTTTTTTTTTGCGAAAGGCTAGTCAACTTATCTTAACATTTGTCGTTTTGCTGGTAACAGGAATGAAAGTACAAAACTACTATTTTGTACAACTGGCGTTCTCTTGAGAAAAATATCGGTTAGTATAATTGTACTCGCTTTTCATATGAATGTGTTCTAATTTTTCATGCCCACGAATGTCAATGAGATTTGATTTTCATCTCGCACAAATTTCACAGATTAGTTTGTCCACATTAGCCACTTGATAAGGCGAATGATCTTTTCTTTTTTCTTTTTCTCAAGTTGTTATCTTGCTTGCAAATCAAACCATCGTAAATGGAGAGAAAATATAAGTAATTCTTCCAAAAGGTAAAAGCCACATGATTTCCTGGAGTACTTAGAATTCTAAGCGCACTTTGCAGTAAGGAAATTGATGTTGTCTCACAAAGTGTTTGTTGTCTCACAAATTATTTGTTGTCGTATCATTGAAAGATGATAGCATTATTATATAGCTAAATGACCCACCCATGGCAGTGTCATTTCATGTCATTGTGATTGTTGATACATATTATTTCAGCTTATGTGCATTATTCAATCATGTTTATATTTAAATCTTTGTTTAGTGATTCATAGAAATAGTAAATTTTAAAAGGATTTTAGGGATATTTTGAGCTCCTTCCTTGTATAGTTGTTCGTATATTTATTTCTGTTTTTCCTTAGAGAAATTGATATGTATTAGTCTTTCTGATCCAGTAATTGATGATTATAAATTAGAAAGAAATAGAAGGTCTCATGATAGTTATGCCCTGTAAAAATTTGCTGAGCTTTGAGAATATCATGAACAAAATTCTTTTTTGGTTTTAATTGTAGGGAGATAGAAACTTGACTGGCGTTACTCATGTTATAGTCGATGAAGTACATGAACGGTCTATCCTGGTAAGTTAGTAGTTTGAAATGACCTGGCTACATAAAAAATTTCTTTTGCATCATTTGTAAACTTTGTTACTTTTCTAGTTGTTTATAATATATGGCTGAGCGAAAGCCTAAGTAAATAAAATGAAATGCAGAAATACTGAATATAACAAACTTTCATCACTGTTGTTTATTTTATTATTTACAAGTATAGGAAGGTAAAATTTCCTTCCAAATAGATGGAAGTTATTTATGACTCAAGTTGTTAGGAGGTATTTTCAATGCTCCAGTAAAAAGAAGTAAGTAATTGGTTAAATGCTTTTCATTTTACCATGAGGAATCTAAAGTGCCATTTTTTGTTAGAAAGTTAAAATTCACATTAATCAAAGAATATGTTATAAATACAACAAATGTTCTTTGATATAGTTATTGTTAAGAAGCAATAGAAACATGTTATATCATCCCAAACATGTTATATTGATCTTGATATTGCTTGAGCCTCTTATCCTTCTTTGTATTTATTTTTGTTTTTGTCTTATGTTAAATTAGGGAAGGAAAGTTATTTACGAGTGATCAAATTCTGAAGAGAAATCCATCTAGAGCCTTATGTCCGTATTGTAATTTAATATGAGGGGGTTAAACAATTGTGGGTACAATTTTTTCATCTTTCAACCGGTTAATGAGAGTTCATGTTGTAACGACCCGTAATTCGGCCGTTACTAACTTGACTGTTCATAAACTTATAAGAAAATCCTTTATAATTATGTTATATTTTTTTTTTTGTAAGGTTGAAAATGTAATGACCCGTAACTCGATCGTTACTAAATTAACTTCCTTGTAAAATTACGTGAGAAAATTCTTTAAAATTAATTCATTTCTTTAAAACGACATTACCATGAATTTAAATATTGACAGCGGAAAACAATCCGCGCGTGGAAAACTCGTTATACAAGATACTAAACAAACTTAAATTTCAAAACAGTAAAACGAAATTCCGGTCGACACCTGCGAGCACCGGTCGACACCTTAAACCGTTTTGAATGGATCGATTGACACCTACATACACCGGTTGACACTTGATTCTTCTCTGTCCGAGTAGGTCAACCCTCGCGGTCGACACTTTTAGAGTTTGGTCGACCCCCAAGCATGTAGGTCGACACTTTGGTGACATTGTTTACCAAGCAGTCGACGCTTACAAGAACGGATCGGCACCTGATTTCTACCTGTCTGAGTCGGTTGTCCCGCGCGGTCGGCACTTGCTAAGTTTGATCGACCCCTAAACATACAGGTCGACACTCTGCTATCATTTTTTATGCAGCGGTCGACACTAACAGACACAGGTCGACACTCTGCTATCATTTTTCATGCAGCGGTCGACACTAACAGACATAGATCGACACTTTAAGGCAAAATGCCGACCTTAACTTTACTTTCTCTTCTTTTATTCACACCTCATCTAGCTCCTCATAAAATGACTAGAATAAAACGTTTCTCATACTAACATGTTAAAGTAAATCCGTTCATTCAACATTCTAACTATTCAAGCTCTTTGTTCAAACCTTCAAACAATTCATACACACACATTTTACCCAAAACATATGGAAACGGTCCACATGTCAAAATCGCCCCAACAGCTACAAGCACGCGCCATGAACGTCCTCCATTAACTGCTTCATCCATCATATTGAGGATCAACGTCCCCACCTGTGACGATATCACCTACACCACAAAGTAAGTAATGAGCCTAATGCCGAGTAAGTGATGTAGAATTAAATAAAATGGATGCTCATGACTATGCTATGCTGTTCGTAAAACATGCAATTGAATCTGTTCTTTATTTTCTCACATAACATGAGTTATTGGGGTACTGCTTCTAGAGGAGAGATGACCAAACTGATTGTCCCTCTAGCAGAACGACTAACTCGTTTTATGGAAAATGTAATGACATATCTAATAGTCCCTCTAATGGAACCGGTTTCTCTGACGGAACTACCATACTTAGTTTCTTACCCACAATAACTATTTACGTATTTTACTGTACCATATTTTTTCTGTTCTGTTTACATGAAAACATATGCATAAAAACCGTTTTCTATGATTTGGAAAATCATTATGCATGAATGTATGTAACATACACATATCCTCAAGGTTATAAACGTAAAGTAACATAACATATAAACAAATCCATCAATAAACAAGACCCAATCATAATAAATTCACAACCTAAAATTTCTACCCAACCAAAACTCTTGAAGCTAGAGTCTCCAAATTCCTTATTTAGCCATCAACCTCCTAACACTTTGTGGTGTAGGCCAATCGGCCAAAACGCATGCAAACATGCACTTACCTCGCGTCCTGAGCTCAAAATTTGGCAATTGATCAACTTCCTTTTTGATTACAAACCTAAAACATAGGAATCAAATATCGTACATCAAAACGTATCCTATAACCTAAATCTTGGAATCTCCTTCAAATTGACTACGAATTTCAAAATCGCATAACTTTACCTATACATATCCAAATTCAAAATTTTCAAAGACTATGGACTTCTTAAAGGGTCTACTTTAACATGCTTAATTCAATTTATCACATAAAACCAATTCAATAGACCAAAATTACAAAATGCCGAACTGCCCTCTAATTCACCATTTTTGATCCAAATTGTACAATTCCATGATTTCCTTTATTTAAGTCTACCAACAAGTATTCAAATCCAATTAAACACCAAAACAACCCAGAAATAGAGAAAACTCAACAATTTCCGTGCATCACATGTTAGGGTTCATTATCCTCAATAAAATCGAACTATTTCATCAAATATCAAGCACTTATCCGACAAACTTGCATCAATATAACCTAAAACCCAGAAATAGAGAAAACCCAACAATTTCCGTGCATCACATGTTATAGTTCATTATCCTCAATAAAATCGAATTATTTCATCAAATATCAAGCACTTATCCGACAAATTTGTATCAATATAACCTAAATCAAATTGTTTGAAGAAAGTGGAGAATTTTTAGCTTGAGAAAATCTGCAGCAATGGGGGAAGTAGAAAGGGTTTCTTAAGAGAGAAAAGAGGAAGACAACTTTTTTTTTTTAAAGTTTGGATTTGACCTTGGTGTCTCTTTAATAGCCAAGTAAATGGCTTTAACTTTAAGCCTTCTCTACATGTAGTTCCCATAGACTACATGTAGTCTACTACCATGACAACAAGCAACTCCTTTCCTCAACGTGAAAACTTCCTCTCATCTTCTTCTTTCTATTGCCAAACACCATTTTTTTGACTTTTCAACCTCCTTATTCTTCTTACTTCTTTTCCTTCATTTATTCTATTTTTCCTTTCTTCAAATATATATATTTGAAGCTATGCATATTTATCAAAATGTATAGTAAAATTTTCGGGTGTTACACATGTGATGGTTGCGGCCGCAATCCCAATTCCACATCGCTTGGAGGAAAATATGGATGAAATATATGTAAGGAAATCCTCCCAAGATAGTAAGATGTATTTTGTAGTACAATTGCATTGAATCTCATCACAACTCTGAAGTTAAAAGTATCCGGACAAGAGTAATACCAAGTTAGGTGACCACTTGAGAAGTTCTTGTTGAAAACAAATCCGTGAGGGCCGAGGGTTGCCCAAAGCGGACAATATCTTACTGGTGAGGAAGGAGTTCGTTACAAATGGAATCAGAGTCTGTACCCAACACGTGGCCGACGGGAACGTCTGGTCCCCGTGAGGGAGGGTGTATTATGATGGCTGCCGCCGCAATCCCACATCGCTTGGAGGAAAAATATGGATGAAATATATGTAAAGAAACCCTCCCAAAATAGTAAGACGTGTTTTGTAACACAATTTCACCGGATCCCATCAGAATTCCAAAATTAAGAGTACTCAGGTGAGAATAGTACCAAGTTGGGTGATCACTTGAGAAGTTTTCGTTGAAAAAAATCCGTGAGGGCCGATAGTTGCGCAAAGCGGACAATATCTTACTTGGGAGGAAGTGGTTTGTTACACTAGAAGCATCATCAAAAATATTTATATTATTGATAGAACATATAAGAAGAGAAATTTGATTTAGAGACTCGGTATTTTAGCTATTTGCTAGGTTATTTGGATCTAATGCAATTAGATTATATTTAAAAATAAATATTTAAATATTGATTTATGAAATAATAGTAATTTTTTTTATTAACAAGTGGACTTATACATCTAAGTATTTTTAAGAGTTATTTATATTGTGTAATTCTCTCTAATTGGAGAGAAATTATTTTTCATTACTTTCTTAAGATTATTGTGATGGAGGATTTCTTTCCCTCATTCACGTATAATTTTTTTTTTTAATGAATTTTGTTTCTTATAAAAAGAAGAAAAGAAAAAAGAGGTCATTTTGATAGCTCAGGTTTGAAAATTTGAATGAAAAAAATTATGATAGATTGTCAGTCTAGTTTTGTGGCAGCTTGAAGAACCAAAGCTTTTGAGCAACCAAGATCAGCATACTATGGTAATTAGCCTTGCAAAATATATATAGCACAAAATTGGGCTACTAATGAAGAGGCTTCAAATGTGTTTCATCTGGTTATGTTAACGAATCAAATGATGTTGCTGATGCAATTTCGAGGGAGCAGAGAAGAAAAAAAGTAGCTGTTAGGAAGCTTCTGGCTGCCTCAAACCTTGCTGCCAACCGTCTCAATTTCGGCCTCCATCTGCAGGTGCTTCCATCGTAGGGTTCTGTCCTTGGTTCAGGCATCGCCCATAGTTTTATCCTGCTTTCGGCCTGTGCGCGGACGCTTCCCTCTTCAGAAAGGGAATCTACGTCTTCTCTAGACGTCTTCAACGGAGCTTCAACTTCGCCTATGTTTTCATTTGGTTGCTGCCTCTAGTTCCAAAGCTTCCTTGGTGCATTTTTGAAGGCTTTCTCCTTCAGAATCTGGCCATGGCGTGCTCAACACAAGTCTTTTATGGCCGCTTCACGAACCCTTACATCAAGATAGCAAATTCAAATGGTAAACAGCTCTCTTTTGATTGACCCTACTATGAGGAGATCTCTAGAAGACATAAGTACACTACATGAGGAACACTTGGGAGGTATTTACAAGAAGAGGCTACTCGCCAAAGATTGGCTTCCTAGTTCTATGAATGTGGAAGGTGTGCAGTAAAACCTTAATGTTAGAGAGGATAATGCGCAAGATGAAGGTCCATGGACAATTGTCATTAGCCGCATAAGAAAAAAGAGCATTGCTCACTATGGTGTGCAAAAGAGCTATGTGAAAGCACATAATCAGTATGATCCTGCTGGCACGAAGATGAGGTCCATTCAATTTCGGTGGATTTCGAGAACAAAATTTTTACGGTGGATTCAGTTCTAGAGCAAAGTTTACCAACTTTGAAATGAGCAGAAGATGCCAATTTTCATTAGAATTGAAAAGAATGATCTAGAGTGGGCAGTTGAAAAGGTTACACAAGCAACTCAATCATCCTCAAATGAACTTTTTGTTAAAACAAGACGTCCTAGTGAATATACTATGATTGTAGAGAGAAAGTCCAACCACTACGGGTCTTTTATTGAAATTTCAAATCATGGCGGGTGAAGGTTCATCAAGATTCTGCGTGGGAATAAGGGAATTGGTTCGAAGAATGCCAACTTAGTTGATGGCTCAAAGACAAGGTCAAGTAAAAACCTCAAGGTAAAGGGAGGGTCTCACCCCTTGTGCTCGAACAAAGGAAAAAGTATAAATGAAATTCTTCAACAACCATCTAGCTCATCTGTAAATGCTTCACTCATCTGTTTGGGTGCAAAATGTGAGGAGGAATGCCTTTCAGCCCAACCGCTTCCTGGTACCCCTAACCTTTCTTTTACTGTGCATTCTGACTTTGATGATTTTACGTGAGTCTTTCTCAAGATTGTAGAATGAGACCGATAATTTAAGATGTTCAAGATACAGAGCAAGACAATCAACAAGTGGAATCTCATAATGATGAGTTAATTACTGAAGCAATTATTGGTGACTGAGATGATAAAATTTAGGAGAAAGCGAACCAAGCTACCCTAATTTAAAAAAGGAGGAATAACTTCATTGGGAAGGTTATCAGTGGCCTTGGGGAATTCCATCTTCCCAAACTTCGACTCCGGCGAACATCTGATTGCATCTTTTGGGATCTTAAGGTTAATTATGAAAATCTTTAGTTGGAACGTGCGAGGTTTAGGATGTAGTGACAAAAGACGTGTTATCAAAGAATTCAATATGAAAGAGACTCTAGACATTTTTATCTTATGAGAGACGAAATTGGTGACTATCAACAACACTATGGTCTTGCAAATGTGGGGTTTTCTTTTGAAAAGTTGGGCAGTCCTACTAGCTCATGGGTGATCCAGAGGTATTATCTTATTATGGGATGTTAGAAGCATAAAAGTTGTGGAAGTGGTGATTGGTTGTTTCTGTGTCTCATTAAAAATTCAACCTTTGGGTGGTTACATGGGATCAATGGCTCATGCACCTAGAGAAGTCGCAATGAATTTTGGACCGAGCTGTTTGATTTGTTTGGTTTATGCTTTCCTCATTGGTGTGTGGGAAGAGATTTCAATGTGGCAAGATATCCTTATGAAAAATCCACCATAAACAGAGCTACTCGTAGCATGAAAATGTTTGATAAGTTTATTTGTGAGGCCTAACTTTGTGACATCCTCTAGGGCAACACAACTTTTACATGTCATCGTTAAAGGAAATGGTACGACAGAAGTTTTGTTTCGTCATCGCAACAATGAATTAGAAAAAAATAGAGAAATAATCTTTAGGAAAACAAAATAATTCAATATGAAGTTTAATATCATAATGTCTATCTCAATATTTTAAATAGAAAACGGAAATTAAAACAACTAAAATTAAAATGAAGATAAAATATTAAAATAAAACTAAACACAACTTGTGGCCTTGTTTGGGGCTCTTTGGGCCTAAACTTGTACTGCATATTTGAATTGCTCCTCGTTAATCATCTTAGTAATCATCTACGTGAGATTGCAGAGGTTTTCGTGGATTTCATCGAACTTTCTTTTAAATTGTTGATCTATGGCTTCATGTCGCTGTTCGATGATCTTTAATCGTCATTTGTTATCAGTGATTTGTTGGCCATTGGAACTTTTGTCAGCCATTAGGGTCAGCCATTAGGTTGAGGTCAAAATTCTTGCTTTGATACAAGTTTGGTGCCACAGAAATTTTGTTTCGTAATTGAAACACTGAAATAAAATGTCTCAAAAGAAATAACTTGCAAAAAAATAAAAAATTATAGTAGATGTCAAAAGTCTATACTAAATATTAATCACTACCTTTGAAATTAGTTTGATTTATGATTTAATATTTTTAATAAATTTCTAGGAAACTAAAATTAATATCTACTGAAAATTTAGAAAGATAAAGTTTATCTTACAAACTAAAACTAATAAATTAAATACTAGAAAAGATAAAGTGAATATTAAATCATGGGATTATGAGCTAGGGCCACAACCGTGTCCTGCATCAACTGGGATAAAAGCAATGCAAAAGAAAATGCTTATTTACATTTGGCCCAGATTGAAACAATAGTGAAGGATAAGAATTATTCTCTAATGGGTCAGGCTGAAAATAAAGAAATTAAGGGAATAACTTTTTCTTATTGAATAATGATAATCAATTTACAATATACAGACAATAACTATATAGAGAAAAAAATAATCTAATTAGTAAATAATCTACTAAGTAAACAATTTAATTAGAAAATAATCTATTTAAGAATATTTTACTTTGGTAATACATTAAATCTCACTATTTTAAGGAATTTCATTACTCTCCCTCAAATTGGGTTGTATATATTGTGCAAACCCAACTTTTTACATAGTTCCTACTAGTTATGATTTATTAGAGTCTTGGTCAATATGTCTGCTAGCAGAGCTCTAGTTGGAGTGTACTGTAGTTGAATTTCTGAACTCTCATTTTTTTCACTTATGAAGTGCCAATTTTTCTTTACGTGCTGTGTTCTATCATGATGTACTGGATCCTTTGCTATACATATAGCAGCAGTTCGATTGTCACACTTGAGTTTTATACATTTTTCACAGTTTATCTCAAACTTATCATAATACTTCTGATCCAAATTTCTTCACATATTGTAGAAGCTAATGCCTTGAGTTCGATCTCAGCACTGCTTCGAGAAACCACTGATTGTTTTTTGCTTCTCCATGTGATGAGGTTACCCTATATGAATGAACAATATCTTTTGCTTGACCTTCTATCTTTCTGGCTTCTTGTCTAGTCTACATAAGAGTATACAATAATATTTTGATTTTCACTCTTTTTAAAGAGTAATCCTCTCTCGAGAGTCATCTTCAAATATCTAAGGATCCTATACACTGTTTCCATGTGTTCTTTCATTGGCTGATCCGTAAACTGACGAACAACACCCACTTCAAAACCTATGTCAGGTCGAGTATGAGACAGATATATAAATCTTCTCACTAGACGTTGGTATCTTCCTTTATCTGTAGGGACTCCTGCATTTCTACGTCTTAATTTTTGCTTTGAATCTATAGGTGTGTTTGTAGGCTTACATCCAAGCATACCAGTTTCTCTCAGTAGGTTAAATGTGTATTTTCTTTGAGAGATGAAGATTCTTTTATTTGATCGAGTTATTTCTATATCAAGAATATACTTTAAAAGGCCAAGATCCTTTACTTCATATTCTTTTTACAGAGATCTCTTTATCTCAATTAATTCTTGCTCATCGTTTCTAGTCAATATTTTGTCATCGACATAGACAATCAGGATAACAATTTTCTTTCTCAGAGTATGCTTTATAAAGAGTGTGTAATCTGCCTGACATTGAGTAAATCCCTATCTCTTTACCGATTGCAATGCATGAGGAGATTGTTTTAGTCTGTATAATGACTTTAATAACTTGCATACTTTGTGATTGTCGTAATTGATTCGAGTACCTGATGGTATCTTCATATACACTTCTTCTTTCAGATTTTCATTTAACAAGATATTCTTGATGTCGAGCTGATGTAGAAGCAGTCCAAGTTTGTCGCCAGTGAGAGAAGGATTTGTATTGTATTGAGTTTAGCCACAGGTGCAAATATTTCTTGATAATCCACACCATATGACTGAGTAAAGCCTCCTGTTACAAGTCGAGCTTTAAGCCTTTCGAGTTGCTATATGCTTTATACTTTATGTAGAATATTCATTTGCAACTAATAGTTTTCTTTCCTAGAGGGAGATCGGTGATAATAAGTGTCATTCTTTTCTAAAGCCATGATCTCTTCTTGAACAACTTGTCTCCATCAAAGATGTTTCAAGACTTCTTGAATACTCGTGGGAATATGAACTTCATCTACCTTCGAGATAAATGCTTGATATATTTGATAGAAACCTGCATAAGAGACAAATTTTTTGATAGGATGTTGAGTGCAGGTCCGAGTACCTTTTTTAGAGCAATGAAAAGATCTTAGTCTTCTGCTGTTTGTTTTTTCTCTTATCTATCTTGTTGTGACTTTCTTTCTCCTCCTGTGTTAGTCTTAGCAGTTATTTGGTTCGAATCAAATTCTTGAACTAGTGCAATATGTGCTAGGTCATTGTTCTCCCCCTGAGGCTTCCTGAAGTATACCATAATTTCCTTAGTTGCTAGTTTTGTTGGATTTCTGATTTTTGGTTCAAAAATAATTGTGGTTGATTTGCTCGTGTTGGACTTAGGACAGAGGATTGAGGACATGTGGTGATGTTTCTGGTATTAGAGAATCTCACTCCCAAGGCTGAAATTGTCCTTGGTTCTCTCCCTGAATTTCGGACTTGGAGAAATATGCATTTTGTTCAGAGAAAGGGACATTCATAGTTTCAATAATTTTATTGGTTGTAGGACAGTAGCATTAGTATCTTTTTTTATCTGTGGAATATCCAATGAATACATATTTGATTGTCTTTGGGTCCAGTTTACTCCTATTATGTGGATGGATATAGACAAAGGTAGAACACCCAAATCTTCTGAGAGGAAGATTAGGAGAGAGAACTTGAGTACGAGGAAAAAATTTAATGAACACTTGACAAGGGGTTTGGAATTGGAGTACATGAGAAGACATTCTATTAATGAGATATGTTGATGTAAGGAGGGCTTCCCCCCACAGATACTTGGGGACATTCGTAGAGAACATAAGAGATCCTGTTATTTTCAACAACTAACGATTGTTTCTTTTCGAGACACCATTTTGTTGAGGTGTATTGACACAAGAACTTTACTAAACAATTCCTTGTTTGGAGAGGCAATCTCTTAGGATTAGATTGAAGTATTCCTTAGCATTATCGGAGTTAAGAACTTGGATTTTGGTATTGGATTGTGTTTGGATCAAATTGTTGAAAGTATAGAATATTCATCAAACATCTGATTTTTTCTTTTATAAGAAAAACCCAAATGAGATGAGAGTGATCATTAATAAATATCATGAACCAACGTGCTCCACAATCTCGAGGACAAGGTCGATTTCAAATGGAGAGTATTGATGAAATATTAATTAAGGGAGGATAATTTAAGTATTATAATTATGATAGTTTATTATAAATAAAGGATAGGGGAGTGTGTTAAATTATTATTGAGCTTTGTTTAAGCAAATTCTCTTTAAGAAGAGTTTATTTTTTGGGCAATCGATCATGATTGTTTTCTGTGCTAGTGTTCCGCCAGACCCTTGGAGTTTTATTTTTCGTTTTGTTTGTTCTTTTTGTAGTAGTATTACAATGAAGTATTTTAATGCTCATAAGTGGTATCAGAGTCGATTCAATCTTGAATCGGAAAAGATGATGACGATCTTAACAAGAATCGAGGAAACACTCTAGCTCTTAGTAGAAATATGGATGGACTCCTAGAAACCATCTGATGCAATCTTCAGCTAGCATTCATTTGTGGTAGAACTGATTCCAAAGGTCCAAAACAACATCAGTCCAAATTTCTAGTGATTCTTCTCCTTCTGTCAAAGATGAAGGATCAGACCTTCCTTTTCAATTTGCAACGAAACAACGGAGGAATACTTATCAAAATTTTCAACTGCAGGAGGAGCAAATTTTTGGAGGTTTGATGTAAGACCAATATCGGGTTAAAGGGCAATTATCAGTTGATGAGTTGGGACTGTCGACTAAGAAGAGTGGAGGTGACAAAAAGTTATCTGTGCTGGGAGAGCCCTCAATTTTCGACAAGGATGTCTGGAAAACGGGGGTGAAGAAGACAACGATGTTAGATACTAGACAAACTTGTCTATTCGACGAAAGAAAATACTCGTCAAGGCGCGTTGCTGGAGTAACACCATCAGACACAGTTGAGGCTCGCACGTAACCAAGCTTCGAGGAGACAGACGCCGTTCTATCTGCTCAGCCATTTTTGTGTCCCAACCATATGCCATTAGCACGGAGTTACATCGAGCAACATACACATTTGTCAAGGGAGGACCAACGACACCCAACCGTGGACACTTTCAAACAATTGAGCCTTTTTGTTGGAGCGGAACCTTTTTCAGAGGTGATGCTAGATATAGCTGCAAGATTAACCATTTGCAATTTGTTTCCACTAGCAAGATGGAACGGCTTGGAACATTACCGAATGAGGAAGGTTATTGTCAATTGGGTTGGGATGCAAATGTGATTAATGAAAAAAGTTTATTAGTGGACGGGCTGGTATATTAGTGAAGCCAAAGCAAATGGGCAGGACTGATAAATTAGTGGAGAATCCTTTTGATTTCGGTAGGCCTAAAACACTGAAATGTGTCTCAGAAAATTTGATGGGTTGGACTCCTAATGGGGTAGATTGAACTATAGAGACAAATATACATTATGTTAGGATTAGATGCCCTAATCTATCTGTAACGAACGATCGAAAAATGAAAAGAAAAAACATATAAAGATTTATAGTGGTTCACCCTCGTTGCAAGAGCTACGTACACTGGCCGTGGACAGATTTCACGAAGAACAAAAATGAGTTACAATGGTTTTTACTTCACACTCTCAAAATCGTTCTGATAGCCTAAATTCGTCTTTATATAATAGACGAATTAAAGTTACATAATAACGGGATAAAAATGACCAAAATACCTCTAAACACGAATTAGCTCCATAACTCAACAATTTCTCACTTGGATACTAATCTCATTATCTCTCCATCTGTCGCGACTTATCTCATATCTTATCCAAGAAATTCGACTGAAGTTGCGCACAACTTCATCTTCTCATTCGTCAAAGTTTTCGTCAACATATCAGTTGGATTCTGACTCCTTGGTATCTTCTTAGGCGCCAATACTCCATCTTCTAAGGCGGATCTGATGAAATGATAACGCACTTGTATATGATTTGTCCTGTCATGATAAACTGGGTTCTTTGCCAAATTGATGACACTTTGGTTGTCACAATGCAATATACTCTCATCGTAGTTTTGACCTAATTCACGTAAGAAAGGCTTCAACCACATCATCTCTTTCGCGACTTCTGTCACTGCAATATACTCAACTTCACAACTAGAAAGAGCAACTATATCTTGAAGCTTCGAGACTCAACTGATTGTAGTGTCACTCAAGGTGTAGACATACCCAGTTCTGCTTTTACTACTGTCAATATCACCACCATTATCAGCATCCACGTATCAATCTAGACCCAAGTCTGATTTTCGAAAACATAAAACGAAATCCGAACTTCTCTTCAAATATCGCAAGATCCATTTTACGGCTTCCTAATGTTTTCTTCCTGGATTACTCATAAACCTGCTGACTACTTCCACTGCATGTGTAATGTCTGGTTGTGTGCAAACCATCGCTTACATAAGACTACCAACAACAGAGGCATATGGAACAGTAGCCATGTAGTCATTCTCTTCATCGGTCGAAGGCGGTTGATCTTTGGATAGTTTGAAATGACTGGCGAAAGGTGTAGTGACTGGTTTAACACCATGCATTTTGAACTTGCTAAGAACCTTTTTCACGTACTCTTCTTGTGAGAGTTTGAGAACCTCCTTATCCCTGAAGATTCTCATCCCAAGGATTTGTTTTGTAGCACCCAAATCTTTCATTGCAAACTCTTTAGATAATTTCTTCTTCAGTCTATCACTCTCATGCAAGCTTGCTATTGCAATCAACATATCATCAATGTAAAGGAGCAGAATAATGTAGGAATTATCAAACCTTTTGATGTAGCAGTAGTGATCGGCTTCACATCTGACAAAATTGTTACTCTTCATGAAGCTATTGAACCTCTTGTACCATTGCCTTGGAGCCTGTTTTAAGCCATACAAGCTCTTCTGAAGCTCACACACAATCTCCTCTTTCTCGTTTACCTCGAAACCTTGTGATTGTCGCATGTAGATCTCTTCATCTAAATCGCTATGAAAAAAAACAGTTTTCACGTCCATCTGCTGAAGATGAAGGTCTTCTTTCACAACTAAACTTAGGACAGTTCTGATTGTCGTCAACTTCACCACTGGTGAGAAAATCTCGGTATAGTCAATACCTTCTTTCTGTTGGAAACCTTTGACAACCAATTTGGCCTTGTATCGCTTGCTCTCATCATGTTCTTCTTTAATTCGGTAAACTCACTTGTTGTGCTGTGCTTTCTTACCCTTCGGCAACTTAACCAATTGCCAAGTTTTATTTGATTTCAACGAGTCCATCTCATCTTTCATGGCTGCTTCTCACTTAATCAAATCATCAGACTGTAATGCTTCCTGATAACATTCTGGTTCTCCTCTGTCGGTCAGTAGGATGTAATTAAGAGACGGAGACCATCTATGGACTGGTTTGTTGATTCTGAATGATCTTCTCAGTTCTGCAATTGGTGTTTGCGGATTTACCTTTGGAGCCACATTCTCATTAACTTCTTCTTCAAAAACACCTCGATTTTCTTTGACTGTCGGAGTATTATCAGCTGAAAAATCTTTCAAGTTGACCATAGTAGGCTCTTTCAATGCAGAATTTCCACTATCAGAAGTCTTACCAACAACATCTTTATAAAGGATCTATTCGTTGAAGATGATGTTCCTGCTGCGAATGATCTTCCAATTTTGATTATCCCAGAAACGATAACCAAACTCGGCGTCACCATAACTAACAAGAAAACATTTTTTAGATTTCGGAATAAGCTTGCTTCTATCAGAATCATCAATATGTATATATGATAAGTAACCAAACACTTTCAGAAAAGAAAAGTTTACCTTTTTACCACTCTAGACTTCTTCTGGAAGTTTGAAATCTAAAGATATGGAGTGTCCTTTGTTGATCAGGTAGGCTGCTGTGTTGACTGATCTGCCTAAAAACATTTAGGCAGCCCAGCGTGCAATCTCATGCTCCTTACACGTTCATTCAACGTTCTGTTCATCCTTTCAGTAACTACATTTTCTTGAAGTGTTCGAGGAATAGTTTTTTCTATCTTGATCTCATTCACAGCACAAAGCTCTTTGAAATCCGCATCGATATACTTGCCTCCGTTGTCGAACCTCAAACACTTCACCTTCAGATTTGTTTCGTTCTCAACCAAGACCTTCCACTTCTTGAAAACGCTAAATACATCAGACTTGTTCTTCATGAGGTAAACTCATACCTTTCTTATTGAATCATCTATGAACGTCACGTAGTAGTATGATCCACCAAGAGAAGAAACGGGTGCGGGTCCCATACGTCGGTGTGTACTAATTCTAATATTTCCTTCTTCAGCTCCTTCCCAACCTTTAGAAAACTAACACGTTTCTGTTTTCCAAAAGTATAGTTTTCACATAACTGATGCTCGACAGACTTCAGCTCTGGAATCTGACCATTATTGACAAGAAGCTTCATTCTTTTTTCGCTCATGTGGCCCAATCTACAATGCCACAACTCTGTGTTCTTCGAGCTATCAACAATAACAACTGTCTCTGTATGTAGATGTCATATATAAGGTACCTGTTTTGTGACCTCGAGCGTCAACTATCGCTCATTTAGTTACCTTCCTAGTACTGGTTCCGAAACTGACATTATGATCTTCACTATCAAGCTGTCCAACTGAAATCAGATTTCGCATCAACCTTGGCACGTGTCTCCTTTACTAAGCTTCCAAATAGACCCGTTTTCCATCTTCAGTTCGATGTCCCCGATACCCACAATATCCAGTAGCTCACCATCTGCAAGGTAGACATTCCCATAATTTCTGGCTACATAATTCTCAATTAATTCCTTGTGTGCGGTGGTGTGAAACGATGCTCCCGAGTCCAAGACCAACGAGTTTATCAGGCTGTCGACTGAAAGAAATAACGCGTCAGTGATATTTTCTGTTACCGCATTTGCTCCATCACTTTTGTCATTTCCGTTCTTCTTCGGTGCTCTGCAATCTTTTTTCATGTGGCCCTGCTTGCCACAATTCTAGCACTCAAGTGTTCGTCGGGATTTAGACTGACCCCTTCCATTCTTTGACTTAGATCTGCCCCTACCCCGCTTGGAGTTTCTATTATTATTTCTACCTCTGTTTTCAATATTCAGAGTTGAGTCTTTCGATGTTTCACCAGAATCAATCTTACGAATTTCCTTGGCAAGAATACGATCCCTCACATCAGTGAATACCACGAATGAATTACTAACTGTTGCCCTCATAGGTTCTCAACTATTTGGTAAAGACGCTAACAAAATTAGGGTACGAACTTCATCTGCAAAATCAATTTCCACAGATAACAATTGATTCACAATAGTATTAAATTCATTTAGATGCGCTGCAATAGAAGTATCATTAATCATCTTTAGATTAAATAACTTTTTCATAAGAAATACTTTATTGTTCACAAAAGGTTTCTCGTATATATCAGATAGAGCCTTCATCAGACTCGTAGTGGTCTTCTCCTTCGCCACGCTGTTAGCAACGTTTTTGGTTAGCGTCAATCAGACGACTCCCAAAGCCTGTCTGTCAAGAAGATTCCATTCACCGTCTTCCATCTTTTTTGGTTTCGCACTCAAGGGAAGATGAAGTTTTTTCCTGTACCAGTAAACCTTGATTTGCGTTCTCCAGAATGCAAAATCTATCCTATTAAATTTTCCAATACCGTGTCCTGTGTTTTCGTCGCCTGCTATTGTTATCAATAATCAATGCCCAAAAAACAAATATAAATATGCCCAGCAATTTTAGATCAAATTCTCAAAAAAAAAATTTGAACCAATAAACCAACCTCAAAACGGAGAATTTAAATGCTGAAATCACTTGAATATATATTTTATTCAATTTCCAAAAATTTCTGAAAGCAAATTTCAAAATCCACAATGATGAACGGCGGCTGGGCATGCAGCGAACGGAGTGTAAATGGACGTTCGGATCTGTCAATGATCTATTCTTCATGATCGGCGACAACAAGATGGAGTTTCTCCCTTGGTCGGCGGCGAGCCCCTTCTCTCTCTTTTTGGACGGTGGTGGCAGAACGACGGCAAGTGGACGACACACGCTTCTCCTCTCATTGTTCTTCACGGCAGTGGACTGTGGCTTCTCGATCGGCGGCAGCTACCTCTTTCTTCTTCGCTGTTCTTCGCATCAAGAACAACAACCAGAAAGATTTTTTCTTTTCTGGGTTTCTCTTCTTCTTGGATGAAAAAGAACAGCCACGTAGCAGCAAAGAGTTTCTCTCTCTCTTGACCACTTGCACGCAAACCATAGAAACACCTTTTCTTTTTTATTTTTTTCACCCAATGAAAATTGCAAATTTTTCACACGAAAATTGCAAACACGATTCGTTCGATGCCTTCGAAAAAAAATCAAAACCTGATTTTTCAAAACCGCTTCAACCTGATGTTCTGATACCAGTTGTTAGGATTAGATGCACTAATCCATATTTAACGAACGATCGAAAAACGAAAAGAAAAACACACAGATTTATAATGGTTCACTCTCGTTGTGAGAGCTACGTCCACTGACCGCTGACATGATTTTACTAAGAACAAAAACAAGTTACAATGATTTTTACCTCACACTCTCAGAGTTACTCTGATAGTCTAAATACGTCTTTATATAATAGACGAATTAGGGTTACATAATAATAGAGTAAATATAACCAAAATACTCCTAAACACGAATTAGGCTCCATAACTCAACACATTACCCTATGGGTTTGAAGTCAGATCATCTAGTGGGTTGAGCCGGAAACTATTTTGTGTAGACTTTGGAGAAACTAGATGACTCACAACATTGAGGATACGATCGATTTCGAGGGGGAAGTATTGTTGATGAGAAATTAATTAAGGACAGTAGTTTAGGTATTATAATTGTTAGTTTATTATAAATAGAGGGAAATAGAGTAAGTTAAATTATAATTGAACATTGTCTAAGCAAATCCTCTCTAAGAAGATACTATTTTTCAGGCAATAGCTCATAGTATTTTCTGGGCTGGTGTTTCGCTGGACTTGTGGAGTTTTATTTTATGTTTTGTTTGTTCTTCTTAAATAATATATTACAATGAAGTATTTTGCTGAACTTGTGGAGTTTTATTTTATGTTTTGTTTGTTCTTTTTAAATAATATATTACAATGAAGTATTTTAATGCCCATCAAATTCTTTTCTCTTTTCAATCGAACTATGTGAGTACACTGGGATATTCAAAGCTTTCTTTTTGAGATCTTTAATAGGGATAAAATATTTAAAAAATGAAAATTAATATTAAGATTAATAGTATTGGCTATTTTTTGGGCTATCTGGTTTTATCGCAATGTTGTTATCTTTGATAATAAAGAGCCAATTACTATTGCTAAGTGTGTTTATTGTTCGTAGTTTTTTTAGAATTTATCCTTTTAGTGTCGTGCTCTTTAATTGGAGAGAGTTTTTTAGATTAATGTTTTTTTTTCCTTGATAAGGGTTCTTCCCTTCTTTTGATTGTATTTTCTCTTTTATCAATATACGCTGTTACTTGTGAAAAAAAAGTGAATGAAAGTAGAAGTTTTGGGACGAAATTGTAATTGATTTTTTTCTTTTGCATGGAACAGAGTGATTTTCTTTTAACTATTTTGAAGAATCTTGTTGAGAAGAATTCCACCCGCGGCTCATCTGATCTAAAAGTTATTCTTATGTATGTTTTCAGTTTATATGTCATTTTGTGTTTCATTTTAAAAATTCTATAATTTTTTAAGGAAAATTTTCTTTCTTGTGTTTTTCTTTCTTATCTGCAGGTCTGCAACAGTTGATTCAAATTTGTTTTCCAGATACTTTTGGGATTGTCCAGTAATTGTTGCTCAAGGACGGTCCCATCTAGTGACTACTTACTATCTTGAGGATATATATGAAAGTATTGATTATCGACTTGCTTCAGACTCCCCAGCTTCTTTAAGATATCAAACCTCCACCGTTAAGAAGGTTTCTGAAAATTTGGATTATGTTCTGAATGTATCTTGTCATTGCCTTTTTTTTTGGTGACTTGATATGTATGGAATTTTTCTCAATGACAGAACTGTAACCTTCTGCAAAGCACATCACTTGTATTCCACTCTCCATTTTTGTCACACAAATATCACTTTAGTGTTAATTTCCAGTTCCCAAATTTTCATAAGAAAAATACAGGAGTTTCCAAGTATCTCATACTCTATATTTAAAAGAAAATATTTTCCTTGTGTAGCTAAATTATCCTATCGCAATGCAAACTTCGACCTTAACTTTATGAAATATGGTTCCCTAGTCTACTAGACAGATTCTAGGGAATTAGTTTCTTTTTCTTTGATAGTTTTCTATTTTAGCTGCTTATGTTTGGCAAAACCACCACTTTTGTGACACGGGAAATTCATCTTGATATGAGAATTTAGATTATATGTGGGAAGCTAGCAGCATCAACATCAAGTGTCAGAATTATTACACAGTTATTGAACCAACTCCCTCTGCTGTATGAGTGCCTGGGCTCCTATCTGTGGTTTTAAATGTATATTTTGTAAACATAATGCATAGTTCTCTATTCCTGTGGCTTTATCTTGTCCTATTATTTATGTTTATCTAGTCTGGCTAGTAAAAGCTCTATCATATATACCCTCTGTAATTTATCTTTTTGTTACTCCATTTTGGTCAAAACTTCAGATTGCTCCTATAAATAACCACAGAGGAAAGAAAAACCTCAGTTTATCTTCATGGGGTGGTGACGATTATCAACTTTCTGAAGACTGTATAAATCCAAATTACATTGCAGAGAGTTACCACGAATACAGTGAGCAGACACAAGAAACTTTGGTGATTTTCTTTATTATGTGTCTTTTCAGTGTATAGCATCACGCCTAATCAAAGACTGGAAGGTTAGTATGGAAATATGACAAATCTTTTTTTGGTTCTATGTTGGTGTTTCATGCAGAAACGATTAAATGAAGATGTGATTGATTATGACCTTCTGGAGGACTTGGTGTGTTATATTGATGAAACTTGTGATAAAGGCGCCATACTTGTTTTCTTGCCTGTAAGTCTCTTATATGGTTTCTGTTAAATTATGAGAAAAATTAATTAGTAAATAAGTTTACCTTAATCTAGTGATTTAGGTTTTTAGATTAGTTACATATGGTATAACATCAGGCAGTCCTTAATTCAAATCAATTTCTCATGATTTTTCCTGGATGTTTAAAATTGATGTCCAGTTTTAGGTTCTGGATAAAAAAAAAAAAGGTTCCAGCCTACATCAGAAGGATAGTGATGAGGAACATTTAAATAATCAAATGAATCTATTTACTAGATTCAGCCGTTTGCATTTATGGCAATGCATTGGATTCTTCAAGTATAACGTTACTTATAAACGAAAGTTTATATAATATTCATAATTCTGACCAAAATTTACTATTTTTTTTTTATCAAATGTGCATAACAGGGAGTGACTGAAATTCACATGTTACATGATAAGTTAACTGCTTCTTTTCGATTTGGTGGACAAGCTTCTGATTGGATTCTTCCATTACATTCAGCAGTTTCATCAAGTGACCAAAAGAAGGTCTTTTTGCAACCTCCTGAAGACATTCGTAAGGTGGGTTTTTCTTCGAATTGTTGATTTTCACTCTCTGTTTAACTTCACATTTTTATGGTACAGTGGTATTGGTCGTGGAGTATGTGGACAACGGAAGTGTGGAGAATAGCCTAAAAATGTAATTGACATATTACAGCAGAAACTGTTGATTAGAAATTAGTGCTGTTTGCCCGTATATATTTACATCACTAAAAGCTCTACACTAGTTCGGATTTTAATCATTACAAGTTAAAATTTAGGATAACAGATGTCAAATCCTCCATGCTTATCAACAGATCAGTCAAAATATCCTAGCAGCTACAAAAATATTGGTAGTTAATGGGAGGTGGTTGATGAAATTGACTTTCGGTCTCTGCTCTATGCTTGTATTAATAATTTTGTATGCTATTTACTCAGGTTATTATAGCTACAAATATTGCAGAGACCAGTATAACAATCAACGATGTTGTTTATGTTATTGACTGTGGAAAGCATAAGGAGAATCGTTATAATCCAGTGAAGGTATAGTTTTACTATTTGTGAAGATGTTTGAAAATGACATGTAGATTTCTGGTGTAAGCAAGTGTTAAATGTTTATCAATTGAAGTCTTAGTTCACATCATTGTGACTTGGCGGAGTTTATTAATAAGAATATTCTTTGTTTAACTAGAAATAATGAAATGAAAGCTTGTTTTTTCGGAAATGTTTTCAAATTTGAAAGAGAAGGAGATGTGATAATCTCCTATAACATTTAGCCAATGAAGATGGTCGAGCATGAATCCAACCAAGGATGTGGCTTCATCAAGTTGTCATTATTTTTTGATCCCTTCAAATTGTCTAAGAAAAGTCCCATTTATTAATGTAATATATATATATACATCATATATATATACACACACATACACACATACATATACATGTATATGTACATGTATATGTGTGTGTGTCTCTGTGTGTGTGTATACATATATATATAAATATATGTATATGTATATGTGTATGTATGTGTGTGTATATGTGATCCACCTATGCATATATATATATATATATATATATAAATGTTTGAAAGAAGGAATTTCCCGTACGAGAAAGGAGAGGATCCCTTCTCGAGGACATAGTAATAAAAATTCTCGACGTAAAACATTTTCTCTTCAATTAGAGAGAATAACACGAAGAATAAATCTTAAAAAATTCAGAAAGATAAACCTACTTAGCAACAGTTCTGAAACCATTTTATAGAGTTTAACGTTTGGTTATTTGTCTTGCATCAGAAATTGTCCAGCATGGTTGAAGATTGGATTTCTCAAGCAAATTCTAGGCAAAGACAAGGAAGAGCTGGCCGTGTGAAACCAGGAACTTGCTTTTGTTTGTTTACTCGCCATAGATTTGTAAAGCTTATGCGTCCATATCAGGTATTTTTTTCCAAAAAGATTATAATCACTCTGAAAATATTATTTGATTTCCTAATTTATTATTTCATATAATTCATGATTGTAGGTTCCAGAGATGCTTCGAATGCCCTTAGTGGAGTTGTGTTTGCAAATTAAGTTACTTTCTTTGGGTCAGATAAACCCATTTTTATCCCAGGTAAGCTAGCATGTCGTCATACAACTAATGGTTTTGTTCATATGTTTTATCTTTTTTTTTTTTTTATGTACTTAGCTTTCAACTTTTAGGCTTTGGAGCCTCCTAAGGAAGAGGCTATTGCATCAGCAGTATCATTATTGTATGAGGTATGTCTGTTTGATTGGACTGATACCCCTCTATGTCTGCGGAGGGAAGGGGAGTGTATGCTTCTAGGCAGTTGCTTGGTTGCTTGTGGGAACTGTTTTGGATAATTGTTTCTAAAACTTGTTTTTTAAAATTGTACCAAACGTTGTTGAGTGGCCATGGCTAAAGTCCTCTTGCTCTTTTTAAAAGTCTTATAAAATATCTTCCAAACATACTCTAAGTGCTTTTTTAGAATATATTTGAGAAAAACATTGGTTTTGAAAAAGAATTCCAATTTTTCTTGGAGAATGATGGGTGTTGAAAATTTATAAGACCAAAAATACCTCCTTGCATAAGAGTAGTGATCTATCAAAAACTTCGAAAAGTTGTTCTCTCTCCCACATTTTTTGAGAACATGTTCGAAGAAAACAAAACTTGTTTCTTTCCAATTCCAATCTTCTCTTTTATTTTGCTCGTTATGCAAAGATGAGGCAAAGCAGTAGAATTAAAACCACCATCATATCTTTATTAATTACTTTTAAGTTTTTAAGATTTTCATTGTTTAGTACCTTCCTAGGCCATTGGATTATGTTGTTAGCTAGACTTCGTGACTATTATTGCTATTTGATATTCATATAGTTTTGTCGTCTTATTCACACCCCCTAATTTTGCCTCTGCTATTATGTCATCTATTTCTCCCTAAATTCCTCTATTTCCTTACTCTTTCTACTATCCCGAACATATTTGTTTTTTCCACTAGCACTATGTCAATTTTTATTCCAGCTCAATTAGTGACACACTCATTATACCCTTTCAACGTCAAATTTCACTTTTCTCCTATTTCAGCTATGTAACGGAGAAAAACTGAATCACACAAAGAATGTGAAAGAGTCCAAATTATCACATTGTAAGAAATGTGAAAATTTTTGTAATTATAAATAAAAAGGTTCCCCATGCAGATCATGTGTTGAATTTGAATGATAACATAAAGAATTATAATAATTGTTTCTAGGAGCGTTGCTGCTAGAAATGGCATTTTATTAAGGTCCACAATGCATAAGATTCTGCTGAATTAGAGTAAGAACCTCATATTGTCAACTGGAACCATAAATATAAGATGCGCGGACAATGTTTTAACAGACTCCCTAACAGACCATTAATTTCTCTTTTCATTGGGCTCTCCTTTTCTGTCTTGTAAAAAAGATAGTGAAATCTAGTTCATCTATTGTTCCTTTTTTAAGTACCTGGGATTTAGATTCAATTATATCCGGATGTAGCTAGTTTTTAACAAAAACAAAATCTGAAAAGAAGTGAGATTTTTTTCGAACATTTATAAGATTGTCATATGAACAATGTTGTATTGTTAGCCAAGAAAATTCTTGAGGAGGCCAATTTCTTTTCTTTTTTCTTTTTTTTTGGTAGTTCCAAACCTAGTAACAAAAAAGTAGCTTTATCTCTAAGGATAGTATATTTTAATATTTACGACACGGTTTTAAAGTGGTGTCATCTTGTACATGCCCTTATCAGAGCTACCTTCAATGGATTCACTTATTCATTGTAGAAAAGATTGATATCTTTTATTCTAATTGGTTTTACTTAGTATTGCTATATTTTAGGTTGGGGCACTTGAAGGTAATGAAGAACTGACTCCTCTTGGCCATCATTTGGCGAGAATTCCTGTTGATGTATTGATTGGGAAGGTGTGCATCAAGTGGTTGATTCTTTTAAACTACATAAATGGAGTCCCATTTGTTTTTTGGTTGTTGTTTAAGGAACGTGTCTTGCTCTCTTCTTCTTAGACTCTTACTTTTTTAATACAATATCCCTTTCTTATATATAAAAATGGTTAATTGGTTGTCTGTTGCTTATAAAGTAGTACGTAATAACTCGTTCTCTTTTTCATGTATTGATGTAGTGTAATTATACTGTTTCATAAAAAAAAATGTTCAAATAAACCTACTATAATCTTATATTTATTACCTAAAGCTCTCAGTCATCTTGCCTCAAAATGTTTGATCTGATTTCTTGATGTTGTAATTAGGTTTTAGGTCTTTTGTTGTTTATGTTGTGGGAGGGTGTCACGGGGCGCCAACTTTTCTCCGACGACAGCGCCCCACGACCGGCAGATAGGTCGACGACCTAGCTCAGCCCGACGTTCCTCCGAACGGCTAAGTCCGCCTTGGCCTATCGATGTTCTTCAAAACCTTGCTCAAGCACCGCCGAGTAGCTCGAGCCAAGATGACCAGAGGCGAAACATCATACTTTTACGAGAACCCACTCTCAACCTTTTATTATTCACTCAACAAAAGGAAACATTACAACTCCGGCTATAACGAAGCAAAGGACCCACACATCTCGTGGTCTTAGTGCCTTGCAAGCTTACTATTTATAAAACCTATAAAACTGTTTGCCCAGGTCATACATGGCCTAGCTGAAGCTGCCACGTACCCGTCGTAGCTTCCATGCAGCCCTCTGGTTGCATGCACACTAACTGCCTGCCCATCAGTTGCGTGATTCTCGGTTGCGTGTGCATGCACGTTAGCTGTCTCGGTATCGCTTGCGTGCGACCTGCCAATGCCTGCATGCACTCTGGACCGCCCAGCGCCTAGCTCCTTGCATGCACTCTGCTGAACTGCCTATGTCCAGCCTGCACTGCATGCACACTGACTGCCCTGCATCAGTTGCATGCACGCTATGTGCCTGCGCATCAAGTTGCGTGTGCCCCAACTGCCTGGACTGCCCATGTTTAGCAGACTGTCTGGACTGCCCTCGTCCAGCACCTTGCGTGTACGCCAACTGCCTGCGCTTTGCCGACACTCTGCTGAACCTTCTCTGTCCAGCACATGACTTTCATTTGTGCGTGCCTGTCCGTCTGCCCCGAATCTCGAACCATGTTGCGGTGTGCTTGGCCCAACCTTGTCCACCAATGAGCTAGCTTCTCGCGACTAGCCCATCTGCCAAGTGCTCCGCTCACTTGGCCCACTTGTGTTCCTCTGGGCTACCAAGTGCTTTGCGCATCTGCTGCGCCCAATGGTGCTGAACCGCTCAAGTCCAGCACACCCCTCATGTCAAGTGCGAGCTCACTTGACCCATTGGTGTCCTCCTCGGCCACCAAGTGCTATGCGCATCCGCTGCGCCCATCGGTGTTAAACTACTCACGCCCTGCACGCCCGTCATGTTGAGTGTCTGCTCACTTGACCACTTAGCGCCATCCTCAGCCACCAAGTGTTGCACGCATCTCCCATCATGCGCGCGCCGCCCATCATGTGACTATGGGTGTGACAAACCACCCCCACCAATTGAAGTCGATGCCCTCATTGACTGGCTGATAAGTGAAAACGCACCAGTTCACCAATTGCCCACAATATGGTGTCCTTCTCCCAAGGTTAACCTCCTGATTTTTTCCACCTCTCAATTTTGCACCATCGTCCGTCTCGTTCCTCTTTGCTCGCCCCGCGTGCGCACAGTGATTGAAAGCCCTTCTCGGCCTCATTTTCAAAACACCTTTTGAACATCTGGCCCTCCAAGTGCATTAGCTACCTACGTTGTGCTAGATAACAGTCCATAACTCGACCTAGCACCGGCCAACTCAGTGTCCTCCTCGGCCACTAAGCATTCCACGCATCAGTTGCTCGCATCGTGCTGAACCGCTCACGTCCAGCACTGGTTGACTTAGCACCTCGATACTAAGCACCAAGTTTGCGCCACCTTTACCATAAAAGGCAAGCTTCAAGCTAAAGACCTTTCTCACAGCGCCTCCACACTTGGATTTTAGTCTGCTCAACATCCAGTGCCCCCCGAACATGTCTCATTGACTGCCCCAACAACCACGTATGCACTTCTCCGCACAGTGCATTTGCTCATGCCTCTCCAGCATCCAAGACAACACCTCTCCATGGCGCCTCCCATGCCAAGTGCTGCTTGTTGTCGAGCCACTCGCTTTGACCCGACCTAGTGTTGTTGACGGCACCTGCCAACTCCGCCTGCACCTTATGTTTGGTATGATTGCCTCCGTCCAGCACCACGCTCCGGTCTGGCACCACACCCTCATCTAACATAACGATTAATTTGACTTGGCCCAACACGACCTTAGGTCGATCTTTACGCACCACACATCCTACGTCTAGAATTGCAACGTGACCAACTCCGCATCTGGTGCCCTATAACACCACATGCACCTTGTCCTCTTAACCAAATAGCTTGATCGAGCAACTTCTTCAACGAAATTGCCTTGGCCGATGGACCAACTCGATGATTCCCTACACCCTTTGCGCTTATCCATCCGAATCTTCCACCGCACCACAACACTGGCTTAGCATCTCCGCCACGAACATCAGCTTTCCACGACTGATTTTGAATGTTCATCTGAGATTGTATCTAGAGCCGTGGAAGCTTGCCCTGCTTCCATATGAAGTTCTCTTACTCCATCTTTTTAACCTTCCGATGCTCCCCATAAGACACCGGCTCCGGGACTTCAGCCAAATCCCGCATTTGCACCACTAGATCACAAAACCGAGCCGCTAGATCACGCCCCCACGCATCATTGGACTCCTCCATGGCTTGTATTTGATCTGCGCCCATCGCAATGTCCCTCCTCAGAACCGTGCTCTGATACCAACTTGTCACGGGACGCCAACTTTTCCCCAACGCCAACGCCCCGCAACCGGTAGCTAGTTCGCCCACCTAGCTCAGCCCGACGTTATCACAACCCGGAAAGGGGCCTAACAGAAACGCCAGGTTAAACGATAAACCTCAGAGAGGTCTACCGTCTAACCTAAGGCTAGTTGCGCAAGATTTTTATGAGCGATTTCAGAACTCTTCGAAATAACAAATGTGAAAATACAAGTAATAGTAGAAATACATGAATTAAAAGAATACATGCTAATGCTCTGTACAATACCAAATCAAATTCTTACATGAAACAAATATCAATATAAAATCTCTAGGAAAATCCACAATATCGGGAGCTGATCAACCTCGGTTTCTGCTCTTTTTTCCTCTATTTGTAGAGGGGGAGTCGTTGGGGTGAGTGACAAATTCAGTATGGGATGTTATACCTACCACTTATCTCACTATACATGCTCGCTTAAAATCAATGCATGTGCGTTTAAAATTCAAAATCAGTTTCAATGTTATCAAATTTTCTTCTCATTTTTAAAACGATTGATGAGGCTAATTTCAAAAATACTTTAGGTATAGTAAAAATAGGCTCGTATCAATCATACAATTAAAACTAAGTGAACAGTGAAAAGAGAGGTCGCTCAAGGATCCTCCGAGCTATACCACAAATAAAGGTCGCGATAACACCGGCAGGGCCTCATAGGGAAAAGAGAAAAGGTCAACCAACCAGGAGGGACACAACCACACTCACAGAAGCACACCAGGAGGGACACTACCACTCAACCTTGAGCCCAACGAGATCGCACAATGGACTTATAAACCGGAGGTAGCAACGAACAAACACTGGCCAGGTCGGATAACAGGACTAGCAAAGCTCAGAGTCCATTACTCCATTCGAGGGGAGTATCGCACAATAATCAATCATCCAGGAGGGTACACAACCTGTCAACCCCTGGGCCATATTCAAACAAGTGCAGGGAGTACCACGGCAACCCTCAAACACGGGTGCGTCTGAGCAAAATCCCCTGACATCTCAGCGTATGGACCCGGCTGAGAGTGTCAGACAATTATTTCCAGAATCAAACTCCAATGCACATAGAAACAATGGTGTGCGCGAGAAAATCAATGCATGAAAAAAACACATATGCATGGCAATATAACAAATCTCACGGTAAATCTCAAATCGAGCCCGTCGGCAAGAGCGAGTAAAACATGACATCCAAACTCAACTAGCCGGTATAAATCCAACAAAACATGTACATGCCTCAACAATGTAAAATGCACATGCTCGTAAAATGCCGACGTCAATACTGGTGGTATCCCACAAAAAATAATATACGTGCATGCTAGGCTAGGTATAACGTAATAAGTATAATAACTCATACCTCTGTGGCGAATCCTCTTAATCTCGGCAACCCGTGGCTCATCGGGAATTGCCTCAAATTCAGCAAAATCCTCTAAATCTGGAAGTCAACACAAAGGAGGAACCCCGTTAAGGTCCAATAGGGGTCATAAACAATAGAAACGGAAATCCGGGGTAAGAACAAGCTCAAACAACTCAAGTTGACTTTTTGTATAAAAAGTCAACGGGACCCGTTACTGTCCAATCGGGCTCTGAAACGATATAAACAGGAAGTCGGGGCAAAAACGGGCTAAAATGGTTCGGGTTGACTTCTTGTGAAAAGTCAATGCCGTTGACTTTTGGTCAAAGTTGACTTTGACCTTGGTTGGGGTCGGGTCAGAGCCAAACTAACTGGACCTGGGTCGGGTCTGACCGATCAAGTTCGAGTCTGACCCGAGCCAGTTTAGTCCGGGTCGGACTCAACTAGAAAGAAGTTGGGTCCAGAGCCAGCCCCAGCCCAGGCCCAGCTCGACCTTGAGCCTGAATTGACCCGACTCAATTGGGGTCAGGTCGGACCTGGCAGGCCCTCATTGGGCTCGGGTCGGACTCGGCAAAACCCAACTTGGTCTGGGTCGGACCCAGCCTGGCCCAACTCGGCTCAGGGCTTTAGTCGACTCGGTCCACGGCCCAGGGACCGAGTTAACTAGCTGTCGGCCGAGTCAACTCGGCGGCCGACGGCCGATCGATCGGGGTCGCGAAAACCGCGATTTTCGACGCCGTTTTTCGCCAAATCTTGTTTACAACGTCTTTCTCACCTTAGATCCTGTCGAATCTTGCCGAAGACACAAATAAACAATCTCAATCTTGGGTTTTTCAAAAATCTGAAAACTCGAACCTTCAAACTCCGATCTAGAGCGAACGAGAGCTTACCCTCAAAAATGCTCTTCACAAATGTTGATCTACTCTTCGAGACGAAGAGTTTGACACCACAATCGCTCTGAACAGACGCCGTTTGGCCCGCGACGATTTTCTTCCTCTTCCTCTCTCTCTTTCCTTCTCTCTGCCGAATACATTATTTTTATTTTTATTTTTTTTATATTAAAATTATTTATTTTATTAATGTTAATTTCATTTAATAATTTCAGTTTTTCGATTGTTAGTTTTTTTCCTAGTAATTCTTTTGTTAAATTTTAATGTCATTTACCCGTGAATTAATTTATTTAAATTTTGCGATCATTAGCGACAAATCTTGTTAAATTCTTTAAATTATATGGACGTGTCACGCGTATCCAAAAATTTGTACGTCGCACTCCGTTTAAATTTACAATTAAAATCCCCGAAAAATTTACACAAAATTTACCTTGAGTAAATTTTTGACAAATTTTACATGCGTTCCTCCGAACGGCCAATTCCGCCTTGGTCTATCGATGTTCTTCGGAACCTTGCTCAAGTACCGCCGAGTAGTTCGAGCTAAGATGACGAAAGGCGAAACGCCATGCTTTTACGAAAATCCACTCTCAACGTTTTATTATTCGCTCAACAAAAAGAAACATTACAACTCCGGCTGTAACGAAGCAAAGGACCTACACATCTCGTAATCTCAATGCATTGCAAGCTCACTATTTATAAAGCCTACAAAATTGTTTGCCCAGGCCATTCATGGCCTGGCTGAAGCTGCCACGTGCTCGTCGTAACTTCCATGCAGCCCTCTGGTTGCATGCATGCTAACTGCCTGTCCATCAGTTGCGTGATTCTCGGTTGCATGTGCATGCACGCTAGCTGCCTCTGCATCGCTTGCGTGAGTCCTGCCAACGCCTGCATGCACTCTGTACCGCCCAGCTCCTTGCATGCACTCTGCTGAACTGCCCTTGTCCAGCCTGCACTGCATGCACACTAACTGCCTGCATGCTATATGCCTGCGCATCAAGTTGCGTGTGCCCCGACTGCCTGGATTGCCCATGTTCAGCAGACTGTCTGGACCACCCTCGTCCAGCACCTTGCATGCACGCCAACTGTCTGCGCCCTATCGGCACTTTGCTGAACCTTCTCTGTCCAGCACATGGCTTTCATTCGCGCGTGTCTGTTCGTCGGCCCCGAATCGCGAACCATGTTGTGGTGTGTTCGGCCCAGCCTTGCCCACCAATGAGCTAGCTTCTCGCGACCAGCCCATCTGCCAAGTGATCCGCTCACTCGGCCCACTTGTGTCCCCCTGGGCCACCAAGTGTTTTGCGCATCCGTTGCGCCCAATGGTGCTGAACCGCTCAAGCTCAGCACGCCCCTCATGTCAAGTGCCAGCTCACTTGACCCACTGGTGTCCTCCTCGGCCACCAAGTGCTTTGCGCATCCGCTGCGCCCATCGGTGTTGAACTGCTCACGCCCCGCACGCCCGTCATGTCAAGAACTGCTCACTCGACCACTCAGCGCCATCCTCGGCCACCCAGTGCTACACGCATCTCCCATCATCTGGTGCGTCGCCCATCATGCGACTATGGGTGTGACAGAGGGTATGAATGTCCCAACTATTTCACACTACAAGATGACAGGAAAGAGAATGATGAAATAAGGTTGGAACATCGTTGAGAGGAGAATTAACCATGCACGATTTTCAATTAAACATCAATTAGCAATGATTTAGTTTTTACTAGTCCCCCATACCCAAATGATGATAAATTTTTTGCCTGATTTTTGTCACTTTCTCATTTTAAGTAATTGCTGTAGTTTTAACTTCGCAACCAATTCTTTTTATACCAGTAACTGCAGAATAGAGAAAAATGGATAATCCGTAGATGCAAAAATGTTACAATCTCTCAACTTAAATAAACTTGAAGATAAAACTAATATCTAGAAGTTAAGAACTAATGTCCAAAATTAAAAAGCTAACATCCAACAACTAACAACTCAATTTAATACTTAAAGATAATGTATAAGCATCCTTAGGATTCAGCTACATTATAACTTAGTTTCTGCAGTAAGTTGTGTTTTGAAGTAGTGCCAATGTGTAAGAGCTGGGAGGAAAAAAAAAACCTAAAAATTGGATTGTACTGGTGCAGTATTATCTCTGATAACGGTACTCTCTAATGAACTTCTGATCTTTTGTTGGCTCCTTAGACCAAAAATCTAAGTATTACATTGATGTATTAAAGTTCTCTTTTTAGTCAACTTTCTTTGGCTAGATAGGACTCGCTGTTTTTTTTAATGAGTAGGATGTACTTATTTAACAGTTTAGCTTGTAGACATTCTTATTTAACAATTTTAGGTTGTATGCATCATGAACTTTACTTAACAAAATTACTGTCTGTTCTATACATGAACTGTCTGCTCCTTTTTGTTCTGTTTTTTAATTTTCTTCTTTATGGCTGCAGATGATGTTGTATGGTGCAATTTTCGGATGTTTATCACCTATTCTTTCAATTTCAGCATTCTTGAGCTACAAATCTCCATTCATTTATCCAAAAGATGAGGTTTGAATTAAATGTATCAGATTTACTGCTTATTAACATTTTAGATTACATGAATTTTCCTAGTTTAAATGATAACTTTTTGATGATTGTTTAACTTCAGAGCCAGAATATTGAAAGAGCAAAATTGACGTTGTTGACTGACAATCCAAATGGTTCCAGTGATTCCCATTTTAGTTACAATCAATCTGATCACCTTCTGATGATGATTGCTTACATCAAATGGGAGAAGATTTTACGTGAGGTAGGACACTTGACTGACAGTAGATGGTTTTTCAGCTAATATTGATTCACTTATTGAAGTAAAGTCTTAGCTAATTGATCTACCCCATAGGGTTACTTTGCCTCGACTTATATGATAGACATATTAACAGTTTATTCATTCTTCTAGAACCAGACGGAATAGAAGAGCCAATTTATCTGGTTGTAAGTTTGAAATAAAATGAATTAATATTGATTTAACAAAAAATATCTTTTACACAACTAATATGTGGAGAATTGAAAGTTAATATTGAGATTAAGGGTTTTGACAACTTTGTAGGCGATCTAGCTTCATCTCAATGCAATTTTTTTTAGGATAAAAAAGTCAATTTTATTGATATTTGATACAACATTAATTTTACAGATTTATTGTTTTTTTAGAAATTATCTTTTTAGTTTAGTTCTCTGTAATTTGAGGGAAACTGATATGAGTAAGTGGTTTTCTTTGCCTTTTTTGAGAAGTGTTCTTTCCCTCTTTTCTCTAATATATATATATTTTTTGTCAATGTACATTGTTTCTTAAAGAAAATTATGCGAAGAATTGTAACGAGTAAAAATTCTAAAAAATGGTGGTCAAAGAAAGAGGGGAAGAAACTCTGTCAGTGGAAGAACAATGACGAGTAGCATTTAGTTGAAAAAGAGGATGAGGCCCGTTAGAAATATGTAAATATTAATATTGATACTTTCCTAATTAAAAAGAATTTGATTTTGTATTGAATTATTAATCAGTTTCCTTAGGTATTAGTTTATTTATAAGTTTCCGGTGTCTCTCTATCACCGGTTATGTCTCCAATCAACCAGACTTGTACTGTTTGTGACAAGTTCGTCGACAACATGGTTTTTCTTTTTCTTCTTTGTTTTTTTTGGCCATCGAAGTTAGTTTGGAGATTATTGTTTTTTTAGGGTAAAATTATTTCTTGGCTAAATTATTAGCTTATGTTTGAGAAAATTGTGGATTCATTTGAGCACTAACCTTTGCAAATTAGATTTGTTTATTTAGGGCATAAAGTAAATTTTTTTCTGATGTGATTCTGGTGATGTCAAAAATCACGGTTAAGAAACTTAATGGTTCTAATTATTTGGATTGGTGTAAGACAGTCTGTACCTATATCAGGAGTATTGCCATAGATAATCATCATACGGAAAACCCACCTTTAGATGATTCAAGACAAATATGGATAAGAGAGGATGTGTCTTTTCTTACAAATCTGAAATTCCATCAGCAATGAGATAATTAGTTTAATTAATTATTGTGAGTTAATTAAAGAATTGATGGAATATTTAGAGTTTTTGTATTATGAAAAAAATAATATTTCTCGAATTTATGAAATGTGTAAAACTTTTTATCGAATGGAAAAATAAGATATGTCTCTTATGACTTACTTTATGGATTTCAAGAAGACTTATGAAAAATTAAATACTCCGCTACCTTTTAGTTTTGATGTGAAAGTTCGGCAAGCCTTATAGGAACAAATGAATGTTATAAGCTTTCTAGTTGGTCTTTCAAGTGAGTTTGAAACTATCAAATCTCAGGTAATATCTAGTTTTGAAATCTCTTCCCTTTAAGAAGCTTTTACTAGAGTACTTCGAACACAAAGTACTTCATATATTCTGTCTAGTAGTGCTCATGTCACTCGAAATAGTGGCTATGATGTTGGACGCATCAATAGAGAAGGGGGACCAAATAATCGTGATAGCACTCTCAATATTCAGGATCAAAGCAGAATATTATGTTATTATGATCATAAGTCGGGCCATACAAAACGCAATTGCAGGAAATTGTAAAGGACAAAAAAATTGGTACGCTAATATTGCAACTTCAAAAACTACACCAGAGCCGTCTGTTCTCGTTTTTGCAGATGAATTTGCTAAGTTTTGCCAGTACCAGGAATCTTTAAAGTTGTCATTTTCTTCAATTACAATCATTGCTGAGTCGGGTAATCCAAATACATGTCTTCTTTTTTCATCTTCAAAATGGATAATTAATTCTAGCACCACGCCACATATCATATGATATGTAATTCTAATCTTTTTGTTACTTGTCAATCACAAACGACTTCTTCTAAAGTTACTTAAGTTTATGGCTCCACTTCTTCCATTATTGGGTATGGTACAATTAAGCCCACTCCATTGATTTCTCTGTCCAATGTATTGAACTTGGCTAAATTCTCTTTAATTTAATCTCTGTGAGTAAACTGACTCGTTTTCTCAATTGATGTGCTTTACTTTTTCCTAACTATTGCCTTTTCCAGTATCTTACAACGAAATATATTATTGGTAAAGGATGTGAATCTAGAGGTGTCTACATCCTTAACACTCATTTGTCTCGACCTATTGCTTTTATTGAAATATTAACTCCTTTCGAAGCACATTGTCGATTAAGAAATCCCTTTCTCTATGTGTTGAAGAAATTACATCCTAAATTTAGCAATTTATCTTCTTTCAATTGTGAGTCCTGTCAGTTCGCTAAATATCATCGTTTGCCATCTTATCCCAGAATAAATAAACGTGTTAGTTTTTCGTTTGAGTTAGTTCATTAGGATGTTTGAGTTCAATGTTCTGTCACGTCTCAATATGATTTTAAATATTTTGTTACTTTTGTTGATGACTATTCTTGTGTAACCTGACTATATTTAATGAAATTTCGTTTTGAATTATTTTCTCATTTTTGTATCTTTTGTGGTGAGGTTAAAATTCAGTTTAATGTTTCTATGATTACTTTGAGAAGTGATAATTCTAAAGAATATTTCTAACTCTTTTTAGTCCTACATGATTTAGAATGCTTCCTTCTTCAAACTTTGTGTGCTGACATGCCATCTCACAATGACGTGACAAAAAGAAAAAATATCAACCTTAATATAGCAAAAACTCTATAATTTCAAATGCATATTCAAAAATTATTTTGGGCAGATGCCATTTCCACTGCTTGTTTCCTAATCAATCGCATGCCCTCGTCTATTATTGATGGTAAGATTCCTTACAATATATTTTTTCCCACTAAACCTTTGTGTCTTATTGAACCGAAAATATTTGGCAGTATATGCTTTGTTCGTGACATTCGCCTTCAAGTAACAAAGTTAGAAATCACTAAAATGCATTTTTCTTGGTTTTTCTCGTCTTCAAAAAGGATATAGACGTTTTTGTTCTACTCTTAATCGCTATCTTGTCTCAGCTGATGTTACATTCTTAGAGAGTACTTTATTCTTTCGCACATTCTCTATTAACGAAATCCAGGGGGAGAATGATAGTACGTTGATCTACACTGTTGATACTTCACTGCCCACTTTTTCCCCACCAACAACTGTCAACCTCCTACACTTCAAGTATATTCTTGTTGACAGAAACCTCCAGTTGCATGTCCTGCATTGAGATCTTTCTCGTCAGATCTAATCCGTAATAATGATGATTTTTCAATTGCTCTTTGTAACGGTAAAAGATAGTGCGCTTGCCCTATCTCTATTCCCAAAACTATTAATGAGGTTTTATCTCATCCTAGTTGGGGTAATGCTAGGATGGAAGAAATGAATGCGGGAGATACAAATAGTACTTGAAACTTGATAAACTTACCAATAGGTAAGAAAGCTATTGGATGTAAATGGGTATTTGAAGTTAAGACAAATCGATGGGTCATTAAATGAGCTAGAAGCTTGTCTTGTCGCTAAAGGATATGCTCAAACGTACGGGGTAGATTATTCTGATACATTCTCTCATGTGGCTGAATTGACTTCCGTTCGGCTATTTATCTTTATGGTAGATATCAAGAATGTTTTCTTACATAGTGATTTTTGTGAAGAAGTGTATATGGGGCAACCACCTACGTTTGTTGCTCAAGGAGAGTACGAGAAATTCAGTTATCTCCGCAAATCTTTGTATGGTTTAAAATAGTGTCTAAGAGTTTGGTTTGGAAAATTTAGTCAGGTAGTCGAAAGGTTTGGAATGAAAAAATGAAAATCTGATCACTCTGTCTTCCACAAACAATTTGAAGCTGACATCATTCTTCTGGTTGTATATGTTGATGATATTGTCATCACTGACAGTGATATTATGAGAATTTCATCTCTTAAATATTTTCTTCACACAGTTTTATACTAAAGTTTTAGGAGTTTTGAAATATTTTTTAGGTGTTGAAGTCACGAGAAGCAAGAAAGATATTTTTCTATCTCAAAGAAAATATGTACTTGACTTATTAACTGAGACTGGAAGTTGGTAGATTAATCAAGGAGTACATTTATGGATTCTAATCTGCAGCTTACAAAAAATAGTCAATTACTAAAATATCCTAGGAGATACAAAAGATTAGTGGGAAAGTTGAATTATCTCACAGTGACTTGTCTTGATAATGTCTAATCTGTCAGTATAGTAAGCCAATTTCTGGTTTCTCCAAACCATTAGACTGCTTTACCACAAATACTACATTACTTAAAAAGGAACTCTTAAATGTTGTATATTATATGAAAATCATTAACATACAAATATTGAATGCTTCTCTGATGCTAATTGAGCATGATCAAAATTAGATAGAAGATCAACTACTGATTATTGTGCGTTTATTGGAGGAAATTTGGTTACATGGAAAAGTAAGAAGCAAAGGGTTGTGTCACGATCTAGTGTAGAATTGGAATACTGGGCTATGACTTAAATTGCATGTGAAATTATGTAGGTTTACCAATTGTTGAAAGAAGTTGGTATTAAGACTTCATTACCAGCAAAATTATGGTGTGATAACCAAGTTGCTTGTCACATTGCCTTAAATCCTGTGTTTAAGGAGCGCACTAAACATATTGAAATTGATTGTCAATTCATTCGTGAAAAAGTACAATAAGGTAAAATTTCTATAGGGTATGTGAAGTCCATGAACCAAGTTAGAGATTTACTCACAAAGCTCTGAAGGGAAGTTGAGTAAATTATCTTTATCTTTTTAACAAATTGAGCATGATTGACATTTATACTCTAAGGGAAATGTTAGAAAAATATAAATATTAAGATTGATACTTTTTTAATTAAAGAAGATTTGATTTTATATTGAATTAGAAATCAATTTCTTTAAGTATTAGTTTCTTCATGTAGTAGTGTTCTTATTTTTATTTTAAGTTAGTGTATAAATATATTTAGCATATAAATGAAATATACATGAAGAATTATTCTCTTCATAGCTTTGTTCTAACAGGGTCAATGGCGAAAGAATCACGAACATGAAGATGGATGAGAAGAAAAAAATTCAGAATTCAATTACTCTATGGTATCTGTGTTGACATCTAGTATAGCAAGAAGGCTAAATAAAATTCTAGTTTTTAGTTTTTAGAGTTAATTTAAACGACTCAAAGCTAGGTCCTTCCTCTCTTAGCCCCCCCTTTTCTTTGATTTCTAATCATGAACATGAGAGAATAGATATATTATCAACGCGTACTAACAGGCTCAGCACTTCTGAAATTTTTTATACATTTACGCGCCTTTTTTTGTTAAAAAGAAATACCTAATAAACTTATTTTCACATATGTATGCAACGTTAGTGAACATATTAACTTTTAACCTCTTGATACCAATATATGTTAATACCCATGAAATATTTTTACGTTTCACTCATAATTACACATTTAAGATATGATCCAAACTTAAATTAATGTTGTAAATTAATTTTTGAATAAAAAAGAGAAAGAGACATTTTTTTAAGATTCAGCAAATCATCCTTCAAGTATATACTGCTGACATATGATTTCTCATGCGATAGTCTGATATGTTTCAGTGTAATGAGATTGAGAAAAAATTTATGGGTTCATAACACTAAGCTTTTTAAACAAAAATAAAATAAAAATTCTCTTATAAAATCATCTAAAGATGAAACCCACAGTAGTTATTTTCTTTATAACTTTCAAAATTATGTAAGCACGTCACAAGATGGTATTAATTTCGATATGTAATATAATTTTGAAAAGCTATGTGATATGGTGCCATACACCTGTGCTCATATGAATATTCTTTTTAATGTAATTACCTTAGAATATAGAGACACAATTATTGCACTGTTCTGTATGAGTTTTGACCAGATGAATTTTCAATATTCATCTGAATTCTCTTAATTTTTATAAATTTATTTAATCCTTTGGCTTCATTTTAGGAGAATACTGAGTTTTCTTTTTCTTGCAGAAGGGACCTAAGGCTGCATCAAAGTTCTGCAGTTCATATTTCTTAAACAGTTCTGTTATGTACATGACAAGGTAGTATGTCCTCTCCCCATTTTAAAATTACCTCTTTTACAAGAATATATAACACATCAATCGAGATTTGCTAGCCTGAAATCCTTCCTTCGAAATTTGAAAGCAAGATTTACTGACCGTTGGAAGATCAAGATACTTCAAAGGTCATGATTTGATTCTATGTCCTGTCAAATTCACTGGTTTGCTATCCTAACCATCTATGTTATGTCCAGTTCCTACAATGTCATTCTTAGAGATTGAAACCTCTGACCATTCCAAAGAACATGTATTCTTTTCCTAATCAGAGTAAAAGTGTCCACTGTCATCAAATTACAAAAGATATTCTCGTGCACAGAAGAAAAGAACACTGTTATCGACTGGGAGCTTCTTTTTGTAGAAGGATGTCAATTCACCTGGCTCTTGTACTTGTGTCAACGCCAAGCTTTATTTTGGGAGGACAATTATAGTCCCTTTTGTCCTTAAAAAATTCCAGCCATGTATAAGTAAACAATTGTTACTATAAGAAGATTATTGCATGTCACATTTATAATCTGAAGAGTAAAAGAATATGTCCCATCCAAGGAGTAACTAGAGATGCGAGGAAATTTTTAAACAGAAAAAAAAGACTTTCATTTATCCGCTGCATTGGCTCTATTTCTTAAAACATTCAAATATGTTCTTAGGCAAAAAAGTAAATGTGATATAATTGCCTTTTGTTTTGTCGTTCAAGTACATAGCCATGTGCCAAGTTGCCTTCTTCTGTTGAAGATTTTTCTTATAAGAGTCTTCTTATTTATTCTGGTTCTAGTATTGAACTAAACTTTCTGAATGCCAGAGATATGAGGATACAATTTGGAACTTTATTAGCAGACATTGGGTTCATTGAACTTCCCAAAACTTATCAGGTATGTTAATCTGTTTGCCTCCATGGTAGTGGTTCATATCAGATTCACTCAACTTTCCATAAATTTAGAAATATGGACATACGAAATTATAATGTTGTTGTCCATTAATTAGTTTTTTGGTTAGGAAATAGGAACGGCCATATAAAGCACTATCCTTCTTGGTTTCTCAACCGTAAGGATATTGCAATGACTTGGTCAAATTTGTCCCTGCTGTTCCTTTTTAGGCATTTTTTTTTATCTGGATTTTTAACATTAGACTCTCTCTGTAAATAACAGGGTGTATGTTATATATTTCAGATTAATAAAACAAAGAAGGAGCTTCTGGACAGTTGGTTATCTGATGCATCCCGGCCATTCAATTTGTATTCTCAGCATTCTTCCATTATAAAGGTACTATAGTTGGTTTTATTAGATTAGGAAGAACAGGGTTTGACTTTTTCCTTTACCATTTCCCCTTCTACTTGGTGAAAGATTAATGTAAATTATATGCATAAGGTCATATCACAGACTGAAGGAAATTTATAAGGTGCTCTAATCACTCTTTCATGTTTTATGGCCATTGCATCAACCTCACAACTACGTCAATGGATTCAATGCTATATGAAATAATTCTAAAAATGCTGAAGTTGTACTTCTCTTCGTTAATTTTGCAGATACCAAAGAAAAAAAATTAATTGTCCACTTCTTATAGATTACAAATTTAATGACTAATGTATCAAAAAGATTTAAGAATTATAAACATGATAAGATATCCTATTATCTAGAAATCTTATATAAATGAAAATTTAGATGATACCTATCCGAATCGAGAATAAGTTGTTCTCTAGACTTTTTTTGATATGTGGATTTATAATATGAAAAAACAAACGAAGTGGGGGAGGGAAAAAAATGCCTACTTATAGAAAAGATAGGGAGGATAAGTTTGAAGATGAAAAGATGAGAATGAAGAATTATTTAGGTTATCCAAAAGCCAAGAGGTGTGACTCTTGGAATGGCTAAGTAACAAGGAGTTGTAACTATTGGGAAGTAGGCCTTGGCTAGGTAAACTTATGGATTGGACCGTAAGAAGATGATGAAGGTTTAGGTAATAGGCCTAAAAGGAGGAGAGATAAGGTTGAGAGGTGAAGAGTTTAAACGAAGGGATGTGATGTGGAAGGGTGTGACGTGAAGGGATGTGATATAAAGAGGTGTGACATGGCAAGGAGAGAGAAATGGCTAGTTTGGGATTTTTGGGAACGATGGGCGAGATAACGCGACAAATGACATGAAAACAAAGGAGATGTTCTCTATCTTTAGGCCGGATATGACTCACCAAAGTGTAAGGATATGATCCGATCAATACTTTAAGTATGAATGTGACTCATCGGAGTTGAAGGATTGATCCAGTCAACAAATATTTAGATATTACTTACCAAACACTTGAGGACTAACTATCTTTCATCCTTGATATGACTCACAAAAGTGAAGGATGGCTCTACACATACTTGCTCAGATATAACTCACTGAGAAACTTTGTGGTTCTTCATGGAATCCACTAAGAAGGAAAGTAGAAGCTCTCTACAAAAAATTTTCTCAATAACAAAGTTCAACTAGTTAAAATGAAAACCAACGGAGCTATTTATATACTCTAACTTGAACTTACCAACTTAATGGACTAAAACCCATAAGACATTTGGACAAACTTAACAAGATCCTTAAAAACCAATCACTAATAAAAGACAACCTAGGGTCTTATAGATATGATCCACTAGACACTTGCACGAAACAAGATAAAACAATATTAAAGGCCTTATAAATATGGCCCAAATGAAAGATAACCTTACATAAATAAAAGAGCATAAATAATTGTTGAGTTAGAATTGTATTTATATATGTGTATTTATTTTATTTCTTACTTTATGTTATTATTTTCTTTTCTTATTAGGTTCTATACATGTATATTTATTTTTTATCAATGGTAAATAAGATAATTAAGTTCTAATATGGTATCAGAGCCTAGAGTTTTGACCTCTTGCTGCAACCCCTAGCCGTTGTCTAGTTCGGCAAAGTGACAGTTGCGTCCTCCAATAAGCCCTAGCTGCCGTCCAATTCAGTATTTTCTTAGGTGACTCACCTACTCGAAAATGATGCAAATGTTTTGATATGAAATCAGGTAAAATGTTTGTTAGCGTGAATGTCACATTCTTTGAAAATACTAAAGCTGTGAGTATTGTGGCTCCCACCTTTGAAATTTGTGTTTACTCGAGAAGGAAAGAAAAGCAACGTATTGATCCGCTGCCGACTCCAACAATGCCACCATCTGAACCACGTATTGATCCAGGTAATCTCAATTGTATTACTCTTATTTCAATTCCTCTTGATTCAACTCTAGAGTCTGACTACTGTGAACATGTTACAACCCCTGAGCCAAGCCAAAGTGATCTTAGTGAATTCATTGCTCTTAGAAAAGGAGTTCATGAGTGTACCAAATATCTTATTGCTCGTCATGTGTCATATCATAAACTCTCACCTAGTTTTAGAGCGTTCACCACTAGTATTTATGATGATGAAATTCCAAAAACAATACAAAAAGCACTAAGTATTTCAAAATAGAGGGATGTTGTCCTAGAAGAAATGAGAACTTTAAAGAAGAATGAAACTTGGAAGATGACAGAGCTTTCAAAAAGAAAACATCTCGTAGGGAGTAAGTGGATTTTCACAATCAAGTATAACTCTGATGGTTCAATAGAAAGATATAAGGCTAGCCTTGTAGCTCAAGGGTTTACTCAAACTTATGGCCTAGATTATGTGGAAACATTTGTCTCAGTTGCCAAACTCAATACTGTCAGGGTCTTACTTTCACTAGCTGCTTATTGAGATTGACCATTTTTTCAGTTTGATGATAAGAATGCATTTATTAATGGTGATTTAGAAGAAGAGGTATTCATGCGAATGCCTCCAAGATTTGATAATGTAAGTGTTGCAGGAAAGGTCTGTCGGCTAAAGAAGTCCTTATACAGTCTCAAGCAATCCCCTTGTGCATGGTTTACGAGATTTGCAAAGGTTGTCAAAGATCACAGCTATTCACAAGCTCAATCGAATTATACATTATTCTATAAACACACTGCAGGAAGTAAAATTGTCATTCTGATTGTGTATGCGGATGATATAGTTGTGACAGAAAACATGATGAGATGGAGCTAGCATCATTGAAGAAGTTTTTTGCTCGTCAGTTTGAACTCAAGAATTTGGGAAATCTCAAGTTCTTCCTAGGTATGGAAGTAGCTAGGTCAAAGAATGAGATTGCGATATTTCAGAGGAAGTATGTACTCCATCTCCTCAAAGTGACAGATTTCCTCGGATGCAAGCCTGCCTTAACACCTATTGATTCTAATCTGAAGCTCAGTCAAAGTAAGAACGAGGTGCCTTTGGACAAAGTTAGATATCAGAAATTGATTGGAAAACAAATTTACTTAGCTCATACGAGCCCTGACATTGCATTTGCTGGTGGCTTAGTAAGTCAGTGCATGCATTGTCCAGCTGAAACTCACTTCAAGGCTATCTATAGAATTCTTCACTACCTTAAAGGAAGTCCTATTAAGAGCATTATGTAAAAAAAAAATTAAAAAAAATAGATTGAAGTTTTACAGGTGCAGATTAAGCATTATCTAAAATTAATAGGAGGTCTACATCTGCCTATTGCATGTTTGTATGGGGTAACCTTGTGATATGGAGGAGCAAAAAACAAGATGTTGTGGCAAAGAGCATTGCTGAAGTTGAGTTCAGAGCAATGATTGAGTTTGTGAAGTTATTTGGCTTAGAAGTATTCTAAAAGAACTAAAGATCGAGATTGATGGGTCAATGAAGATATTTTGTGACAATAATTTAGCTATCAGTATTGCTCATAATCCAGTGCAACATGACAGAATAAAACATGTAGAGATTGTTCGTCATTTCATCAAAGAAAGACTTGAAAGATGGGAGATTTGTTTGCCATATGTTTCTACATCTGAACAACTAGTAGATATCCTTACAAAAAAACTCTACAAGCAAGTGTTTGTAGGTCTTATAGTCAATCTTAGTATGATTGATATCTTTACTTCAGTTTGAAGGGGAGTGTTGAGTTAGAATTATATTTAAATGTGTATTTATTTTATTTCTTAGTTTAGGTTATTATTTTATTTTTTTACTAGGTTCTATATATGTATATATATTTTTTATTAATGAGTAATTAATGTAATTAAGCTCTAATAATAACAATTTACACGACCATCTCATCTTACGACAATTTATCTCGGACAATTTTGGTCTTGATAGGTTTATCACTTGAATTTAGTGACATGAGCATTTGATAACATTAGTGGAATTTTTTATTTCATTATTTCACATTTTAAGATTTATTTAAGTTCAATTTGGAATGACAGTTTGTAGTTCTACTGAGCATACGGATGATATTCCATTGTTAGGCTTTTTTTTTTCACTGGCTTCATTCTTTAATAATTTGCCAAATTATTATTTTTTCTCATTGCATAAGTATTGGAGAGCGAGAAACTATTTCCCTAGTTAAAATACATTGTGCTTTTATTCAATAATTTATGTTTTGTGGTGGAGTACAATGTTTCTGTTTAAATTATTGGGAGACAAAAACCAATTGTTCTGCTTGCATAGCCCTTTTAAAATGAACTTATTTTCTTTTACCTTGATCTGGACTAATCTTGCAGGCAATATTGTGTGCTGGACTATATCCTAACGTAGCCGCCAGTGGGCGGGGTATTACAGAAGCATCACTTAGTGGCCTTATGCACTCTTTTGATCTCACAACTAGAGATTTAGTGTGGTATGATGGAAGAAGACGAGTACATGTTCACCCTTCTTCTATCAACAGTCATGTAAAAGCATTTCAGTACCCCTTTCTTGTCTTTCTTGAAAAGGTTTGCAAGCTGTCACTCAAAGTATTTGAATTTCCTGAAACTGTACCTCTTATTCTCCTCCATTTTTGCAGGTTGAAACCAACAAAGTCTTTGTACGAGATACTACTGTCGTATCTCCATATTCTATCTTATTGTTTGGTGGCTCTATTAACATTCAACATCAGGTAACATGGTTTATTCATCACGCTAGAAAGTTTTTCTAATTTTAAAGAGTAATGTTACATTCACACTCTAATTTTACACCATATTGTATCATTTATGTGTCATTTGTTTATTTATTCACGCTATCTTTTACTTTTAAATATTTATATTGTATCATAATAATTCTATCAACAGTAAATGACAGTAAACACTACATCATCATGTAAGATTAAAGTGTGAAATTATATTGTAAATCTTGTAGTAATATTTTTAAAAACTTGAAATATAAATTACATTTGTTATTCGTTCCAACAACTTTCAAAAATGAAGCAGTCTCTTTTATTCACTTTTTAGCATGGAGATTCCTTAAACTAATGCAGTTTCTTTTATTCACTTTTTAGCATGGAGATGCTAAAGGAATCTATGTACTTGGGTCCAACATAGTCTTTGCAAATTACAAGATCCCATAAATACATTTGGTTCTAATTTCATCCTAATAAATGATTCTCCTTTTACAAAAGGTCAATTTATCCTTTCCTGTCCAGTTGGCAATGAATCAACTTATTTCAATCGAAGTTTCATGTGTGTATTTAATAGCCCATGTCATCATTCAAAACAAAATAAGTCTTCATGCAGTAGAAAGGGAAGTGTTTTATCAAAAACAGTGTTCCTTAATGATTTCAATCCTTAATATGTCTTGTTAAAATGTTGTTCTGATAAACTTCCATTATACGTATCTTAATGTTGAAGGACTATATATCCAGTAAAGATGTATCATTTGACTCAAAGCGATTGAATTTAAATAATGTATATTAAGATGGAATTGTCTTTAACTGCTTTTCTTTTTTATTGAATCGTTGGTTATGCAGACTGGAAGTGTTGTTATAGATGGGTGGTTAAAACTAAGAGCACCAGCTCAAACAGCTGTCCTATTCAAGGAACTGAGATTAACTCTTCATTCTATTCTAAAAATGCTTATTAGTAAACCAGAGGTATTTCATGGGTTATCTCGTTCTTTTTTGCACTTTCTTTTATTTTTTCAATTACCCTGATTGATAATAGTAGCAATGGAGGAAAAGGTATCTTTTTTTTTGGTTGTTTGTTGACATTTATTGTTCCAAAAATGTATAGCCGGCTAAATGATTTCTTGTAATGATAATATCTATCAGTGGAGATTTGTAATGAACAAATGTGCGCCAAAGATAACATTTTTAAATCCATGATAACTTTTGTGATTATTTCAAGAGTTGACTATTGTTCACGTGATAGTTCATTTGGTATTTTTTAACTGAAACTCGATTCTTATGAATTATGGCTCCCACATCATTTGTTTCTCCATCATCAACGCCAAAAGCTCTTGCACAACATATCTGCACTACGACAATTTTGGACCGATAATTTTGAAAAGTTTATGTTTCTTCTTTGATACCTACTTTGATTTATAATTCATGAATTCAACAAAGTTTGATGATATAATGTAAGAGCATATCAAAGTTTGTAGTGGTGTGACTATGGCTGCATTGCATTGCTACTACCTGTTGAGAATGAGATCACTAACTTCTCTGGTGTTGTCTTACAGGCTGCCATTGTTATGAACAATGAGATTGTAAGGTCTATTGTCCATTTGCTCTCGGAAGAAGATAAACCACCTGCATGATTGGGGGGCATCAAAGGATTACAAAAAAGACAAAGTTGCTGTCGGGGGGATTGGTTTGGTTTTTTGTCGTTATGGTTCAAATCATTATCATTGTTTTGACAACTCAACAAACCGAAATGAAGCATGGAAACCAACAAATAAATCAGTTGATGTTTGGTTTGATTTGGAACTGAGTATTGTGATGTTCTCTTTTTCAATTAATTAATATGTAACGAAATACTTAACAAATGTGAAAAATAGCAATTACAAATGATGTGAATATGTTATTGAGTGAAAAGACACCTCTCAAAGATGGTTGGGAGTGTGTAGTAGAAGCCAGAAGTATCATATTATATCTCTCAACTCTTTTGTGATAGTACAGGCTTCGATCCAAAACAGAGGCAGCCAGAACAATAAAATGATAGGCAAGAAACCTTACAGAAAAAGATAGCAGAGAAGAAGACAAATGATGGAAGAAGCTGAAGCAAGGAAAGAAGCAAAAGAGCGAGGCCAGGTTCAACACCTTCTATGAAATTTTGATTATCTAGGCAGGTGCATCGGAAGGATTTTTCACTTTTTACCTAGTCTTACGGATCGCTCATCTCTGCAGGTCCAACTATTAGATTCTTCCTCCTCCATCTGAAACCGAGCAGCTTGATCTTTATGAGATCGAGATTGCATTCTCCTTTCTCAGATTTGGGTCATATCTTCAAATTCATGCATCATGTTTGGAGCTGTGAAATTTTTACTTTAATATCTTAACTGGGCACTTGAGATTTTTTTCCTTAAATTCTATTTTGTTCGTTGATTCCAGACTTGTTTAGCTCAAAAGAGTCGGATGATTAGTTATTCTGTAGGTCTATTATTATAGTATTGATTTTGTAACTCAGCAGTTATGTATAAACTGAAACAAGAAACGGGCATCTTCTTCGGTTTTTGGAACAGAGTATATCAACATTCATTTTGTTGGTAAATTCCCATTTCACCGTGTAGAGCTTTTCGATTGCAAGAGGTTTGAAAAGTGGTTCTTCTTCAGAGGTGGTGTTTCCCAACAGATGAATTGGTAGCAATTGTGGGTAGGACCCTGTCTTTTCAGATGATATTCGTCGTTGATTTCAGTAAATAGTAGGTGGATTTGGAAAACTAGTTGGGGAGGAAGGTATGGAATCCAATAATTGATTTAATTATTATCATTAGTCCAATAATGGATGAATATTGAATGATTCTAATAATGCATATGATGATGATAATGGATATGCTCTTGTTAATTTTCCTCTATTATCATAGTGGATTATGCTACATTCTGGAGATTACCTTCAATTATCCTCCGACTCGGCCAGCCACTGGTCAAATTATGAAAATCATTTCACTGTTCTTCATTTGACATAATTGACACTCTTTCTGCAACAGCTGAAGCCTGAAGGTGCATGCCTTCTTTATAAATGGATCTCGCATGGCAGAGAAAGAGAGAAGAGGGAGAGTCCAAAAGGGGAGGCCAAAGAAATGGGGAGAGTGGGAGAGTCTTCGTCTTCAGCTTCCAGTCTTGGACTGCCTTTGTTGTCTATGAACCACGTCTCCTTCCTCTGCAAGTCTTTGAGCAAATCCATCAGATTTTATGAACAAATACTGGGTTTTGTTCTCATCCAACGCCCTGTTTCCTTGGACTTCCAAGGAGCTTGGTAACTTCTATTATTTCATAGTTGTTCTGTGATGAAATTAAAAAATAAAATTGTGAGTAATCTTGTGTGATCGTAGGCTGTTCAACTATGGAATTGGGATTCATCTGCTGGAATCGGAGAGAGCCCCAGAAAGCAGAGGAGAGATAAACCCCAAAGACAACCACATTTCATTCCAGTGCTCCAATATGAAGCTGGTGATGCTGAAGCTGGACGAATATGGCATTGACTACGTCACTGCTGTGGTTGAAGATGGAGGAATTCAGGTGGATCAGCTCTTCTTCCACGACCCAGATGGGTACATGGTCGAGATCTGCAACTGCCAAAACCTCCCTGTTCTTCCGCTCTCCTCCTGCCCTCTCAAGCCTCCCATTTCCAATTCCAAGGCCCCTCTCTCTATCTCTCCTCCCGATTACTATGGTGCCCTACTACTGCTTCCTCTTTATCGAATGGGTTGCTTAAAAAAAATGACTTTCTTTTGCATAAATTTACTGATCCTGTTCATACAAAACAAAATGCAGGGAAACAGAGCATGTGCTCCAGTGAAGCTGCAGCTCTGATGATGGAAATCTTGTTGGTTGACATGATGAACATTTCAATCTGACGACATTCCTCCCTTCCTGCGCATTATATAGTGAAAGCTGCTACTTGCTGACCTCTCATTTTGCATTTTTCATTTGATCTTGTTGAAGAAATATGAATAAAATGGGGAGTGAAAAAACTTGCCTTTTTGTTAGTGAGTAAGAGCATGGTTAGTTAACCATGTTATGTGATTGGTCATCTGTAATGCACAATTATGAATGTCTATGGAGATGGGTTGTCTTCCCAATTTCTCGCATTGCATGTTTCAGCAGTCATTCATTCCCCTGCAAAAACGACCATAAAAGTTAGAAACATTAATTAGCAGATAGTGAGATTTTAGGAAAAGCATCATCCTCAGACCTTCTTATTTGAATGTGATATCAGAAAATATCTATCCTATGATTTACGAGGGACCCTTAACTTTTTGTTTTTATTTAATTATTATTTCCACCAAATAATTAACTCCATCGAACAATGCATGTGATTCTATTCTACTCTGATCACAGGAATTAGAGAGAAGAGTTCTTAATTGGAAATTGACAGGCACCCGAATTCATCGTATCAACACCAGACAAGGTATTAGTGCAACGGATTAGATCCAAAACATATCACTTCTATCTCCACAGAATCCACAACGTCAACTGGTTCAAAAATTATGCACAAGGTAAAGAATCACCCTGTACATCATTTTGAAGACCTGAACCACAGTCAATCAACTTAGAATTCGCAAAAATGGGTTGCAGTAATTGAAAGAAGAAGAAGCGGGGGCTAACCCAAATTAGCCAAATCCTCCACGGAAAGCAGCAATTTGTCAGCTTTCTTCTCCTTTCCAAAAGCCAATTTCTATACCCTCTAACCATTATCCTATGCTCTTCATATTAATCTCATTCTTCAGTATTCATGCTCCACCAATGCTAGCTTCTCCGCTTAGAAGCGTCTCCTAGCTTTCGCCTTTCGACCACCTTATTCATGAGGTAAATGTACCTATGCCTCATTCCCATTAATGGATGCTTTTCTACCAACAAGTCTTTCTTGTAAGCTTCCCTAAGAACCACCGTTCTCGTCCTAATTTTATTCGAAACGTAAAATATACCCGGGTGATGAACCAGTGCCTTCTTAAATCTTGCTGATCCGAATCCCAAATACTCTCCCACACATAACACGTTCTCTCTTTCCGTTTTCTTTGAAATTAGAATCCAAAGCAACTCGTGAAGAACAGCAACAGTCCATTTCTCTGCCTGATCGCTGTTTGAAGCAAGATGGAACGCATTTGTGTATGGTGAAATGTATGGCAGACTCTGCCACTCCTCCATCCAATTCTTCACTGTTTTCTTCAAATCAAACCCTTTGGGAAAACTAATTGGAAATGGAATCCGCTTTCTTTTACAAACACTTCCTTCGCACTCCATGTATGTCCTCCTCTCCAACTCGGACTCCGAAAGCTCCTTCTTCCATGAAACAAGCTCCAATGCCAGCGTCTCCTCGCCTGTAGGCCCATCTTTCATAGAACAAACCTGAAAATATTCAGGATAATCAGCAAGAAGATTCAGAAAATAGTTATGGGGAAGACCCAAGTCCCATTTCAACCTCTCGATCAAATGTACAGGCAATCTCCCACACCCAGCAAGCATCAACAACTTGGCAAGACGCTGTACTGCGTCGTCGCGATGGGATCGGGAGCTTTGAACCTCCGATTCTTCTCGATGAAGAGTGAGAGCTTGAGGGGTCATTTTCACGAGGGGAGAGAGGCCCGGTTGAGGCTGGAAAATTGAGAAAAGAGAGGAATAATTGTGACAGAATTTGACGGCAGAGGTGGGTAGATTGAGTTGCGATTTGAGCAAAGAGGCAGAGGAAAGGGGAAGAGAGTTGGAAGGAGAAGAGAGAATGTGATTCTTGAGGGAAATGGCTTGCTTGAGGTCTTTTTCTCTTTGAACTGCGAAATCCAGGTAAGGATCTCGAACCCACTTGACCTTTGCGTCGATGAATGAGCGAATTTGGGTGAATCGCAGAGGGTGAAGCTTGGAGATGGAAAAGACGGCCATGAATGAGGAAAGTGAAGCAGGCGGGAGGAGGAGTGGTCGAACGAAACGGCTCTGATAGAGAATGGGCCGGGAGATTCGACCGACCCGCCAGCATCAAAAGATGAAAATGTCAAACATCAAGAAAATAAAAAATCAAACTTTCAGAATCTTGCTGGTTTTTATTTATCTTATTTTTTTCAAACCCAGTGAATTTGTCCAATATGGATGAAATGAACGCATATGCAAAGCTAGAAAAAGTGATCTTTATCTCAACTTACCCAGTTGTGTTGCCAAGACTGCACTCAACTTGAGACGTGTTTTGTTTTGAGCACTCGAATCGGAACAGACTAGTCAGTTTAATAAAAAATCATCAAATTTCAATTTCTAAACGACACCCATTTCACCTAATCATCCATCCTCCACAGTAGACTTCTCCTCGGGAGACCAAAAATCAGAACGTCCATTCATTTCCCATTTTCCAACCCACCAGTCTCTCCCTCCCTCCCTCGAATTAAGCAAGTCTTGTTCATCTCATTACTGTTTTTCTATATTGAAATCTATGTTCGAAAAGATCACAATTACATGCAATCAAACAATGACAACGGGATCGGCTATAATCAGAACTGCAGAATCGCATGCAGTATTCGTGTACAACGAAATTAAGAAGGTAGAATCTACAGACAATTTCTGATCCAAAGTCTAGGAAACAGGGTATCCAATTCCATGCCTGGTAGTAGGAAAAACAACAAACAACAAGCTGCAGAGTAGCCCAATTCCAACAGGAACAATATCTAGAACTTCCTGAATTTGCTGGTCTGGCATCGGGTAGAAGCACGTCAAGAAATTCTTGTCTCTCAGAGCAACCGATCCGAAAACAAGAACAGTCAAGGTAGCGTGGATCCAATCAATCACTCTCAGCTTGAATTTGGTTAGATCTGGAAGAACAGAGGAGTCTTCTGGGTATTCGAAGAGCCAGAGCCCTTTGAAGGTGGCGAGCCCGTGGAAGATTCTGCCGTCGGAGGCCTTGACGCTGTCAGTCAAGCAAGCCAGGAAGCAGGAAAGGGCGAGCAAGGAGAGAAGCACCATCGTCAAGAATTGGGTCGCAGCGTCGCATCGGCCGTTGTTGGTGAAAATGGGCATCAGCAGCTGAAACGCCAGCAGAGTTCCAGTCGGGAGAAGGTTGGCCAAGTTGGCAGTTCCGGTCATGGCACGCTGTTGGAAAGACGAAGACGGCGCCTGGACGGTAATCGCGGGGGTCGGAGCCGGGACGACGGTGGTGGGAGCGGCAGACGTTGATGTTTGCTTGGAGGTAGTAGACCTTTGGACGAGATTGGTCGACATTTTCTGAAATCAAAAGAAACGATTTTGAGGGAAGAAGGATTGTGGGTAGAAGACGATTGGTTTAAACAATGGAGGTTTTTATGTGGAGATGGGAGGAGCAGAGACTTGATTGAAGAAAAAGGTGGAGAGCGAGAGAGAAATATATAGAGAGAGAGAGAGAGAGAGAGAGAGGGAGAGGGAGAGAGAGAAAACAACAAATGAAGAAGGGGGGGTCTACATTGTTGTCCCGGAAGGAAGTTGCATAGACGTTTCCATGGAGTTTCTGGTCACGTGTTTAATTAGAGACGTTCAATTCACACGAACCTCATCAATTCAAGAACTTGGTCAAAACCCAGAATTCAACTCAAATTTCTTCATCTTCTCTTTGGTTCCTTGAACAATACAATTTTCATACTCTTTGCCAAACCAACGACTTTGTTTCAAACCAACAAAAAAGTCAACCCCTCTCTCAAAATAAATCCTTTAATAGGAATAGTCAACAAACATTTCGTTAGAATCCTACAGCAAACACGACAAACAGGCTCTTCCATCGGTGCAAACTTGTAGATCTAACTTCTGGTAAAATTGATGTCAATATCATTCTCTCGGCGGAAGATCATACTTGACCTGTCCCAGGTAGAGGCCGCACGCTGGGGCCATGCCACTGGCTGCACTCACGTCCTTCGCATCTAGAATTCTTTCCACTGGAAAAGTTTTGTCAAACAAGTCAAATTATTTCGTAGCTCGACACACCCACCGAATGCAGCGCGATCAAGTCTATGAAATGGATTCACATACCATCAGAGACCAGTAGATCTCCTGTGCCAACTGCTTTCAGAACCCCAACGAGTAGTCTTACCTGACAAAATATTTAACTTCAAAACTGGCTTGCTGACCCCATACATAACCAGTGGAGCTTGACAGAACAAGGATTCAACTAAAATATCACTTCCTCCACACCTACTGCTACTAGCAACTTGTGGGTCAGATTAATATAAGGCGAGAAAAAATATATGGAGCTCTGAATTATAACAAAGCGAGAATGCAGAACAGAGATTGCAAGAGCAATGTCCCTTGTAATTTGCGAGGATAACAATGCCAGAGTGATAAACCAACCTGATGGTAAAGAAATGACCGAGCGCGCGCAGTTACTACAAAACTTCTATGTTTTCTCCTTGCACCAAATCCAATCTCACAATTCTCCAAGCATTCACGTAGGTTTTCCTTTCTTAAACTGATTTGTTTTCTCTCCTCCATTGATGGGAAGTTTGGGGTTGAGACTACCTCACAAACATGAAGTTCATCCAAAGTTCTGATTGGCGATTTGGCCTGCAGATTATGTATTGATCTCTATAGAAAACCAGTAGACCAATTTATACCAAAGCACTTTGAATCATCCAAGCTGAAGTTGTTTTAAAATTCTTTAAAGGATATCAATTAACAAAATTACATTCAAACCTGAAGCCTGATTTACTTAATGAGATTAGCAGCAATTAAACTTGAAGTATGAATACTGGGACTTTGAAAAGACGGATCTATTCAATGTGACTGTATAAGTCATGGTCACTTTACATATATATTCAAACATTTGGATTTTGAAAGATAGATATATTCATTGAAAGATAATCTGATTCATGGTTTTCAAGCCTAACTAAACCATAATCAGTTGAAAATGGAAAAGGATTATCACAACTTACCTGACAACCAGCGGCACGAAACGAACTAAAATCATGATGTCCAACAAGTACTTTGCATGCTTCCTGCTTATGACAATTACTACAATTAATTTGCATAAAATTGGCTCAATGATAAAATGTAGAATAGGTTCCTAAGAAATTTCCATGCAGCATGTACTTTCACCTATTCTTTGGCATAAGTAACAAAAAGGTAAACAATAACATATGTAAATTAATGATTTACCTGCATGGACTTAAGATCTAGCGGCTCTATAACATGCCATACTCGATCTTTCTCGAAGGTAGACAAAGGTTCTGGTCCCGAGAGTAACCGATAGAAGTAACTGAAAGTTTCCACAAAATAATGTGATTAATGTTCTGCCATATTGAGCTTAAGAAATTATGTCATCATGTGAAGAAAGAAAATGTTAACGAAATCCTAATAATAAAAGATTTTTAATTGACAAAAAAAAAAGAAAAAGGTGGAAGGCTAAAACCTCACTAAGTATAGAACCCTTTTTTAGGAGCATCATATCATTGGATAACAATTCATCAAAGCATGAACGTAGTTCCACACCTAGGCCTCGCCTAAGCAACATTTTTTAGTCCTTGGCCAAGTAACGTAAAAAGTAACCAAATTCATCCACTGCATCTACAGTTATTAAATTCATGAATGCAATTATACTCCGACATAATTTGAATCACAAATACCTACGTGCGCTCTTGAGCTCTATATCTGGCGTGAAAATCTGCAGGCACACATTGGACATCGATAACTGACACATCCCCTTCATTTTTCTGAAATTCAAATTGAAAGGGTATTACAAGCTTAGTATGGCATAACCGTTCATCAAGTTATTGAAAAAAAAAAATTATGGATCAGCACCACTGGCCTCTAAAGACTTATACAAAGAGAAAGAGGAAAACAGTGGACCAGGCCAGTGCTGCAGCGCTGGCATTTCAGCACTACGGCTGTGAAATCTGTATATACCATAGATTGTGGCTGCTGTAGCACTGGGTTTAAGCGCTGCAACGCTGGGAGAAAATTTAAAAGCTGCATTGCAGCGCAGGAAGCTGACTTGGCATTGAGTTGCCAAAGTTTATGTATTTTTATTGGCTTGTATTTGTATTAACAGTTGTTTTTATGGTAGTTCTGAGCTGATGGGGGGTTATAATAAGGAGAGTGGTAGGAAAGTTGTCTATCATTTCAAAAAATGTTCTTGGTGTGGAATTTCTGTGAAAGAGAAATTGTTGTCTTTATGTAATTTGTGTTTGGATACCTATGACATCATCTTCTGCGGTAGGTATCCCTTCAGTACCCATTTCTTTTGCATGAAAGAAAGATTGGTTTAGTTGAAGCTATTTGCCAAGACATTTACATATAATTTAAGAAGATCTCAATAAACCAGAGAAAGAAAACCTGCAAAAAATGATTTACAGCTCTTCTGACCACTGCAGGTTCATGAGGAGGTAGCTGCACTTGAATAAACAAAAGAATACATCATCATTTACACATTGAGTAATTTTTCAACAATTCAGTCATAAGAATACTTCCAGCTTAGATATTATTGCAATGATGGTAAATCAAGAACGAAGTTTGTGTATAATTCCATGATTTAATATCAGTTGTGGTTGTCTACATGTAACCTTTTTGTTTGTGTTTGCATACACGCACAATCAAATTTGTCAAGATATGTGAACTGATTATTCATTGTCTTTATTACCATTTTCATTTTCATTTTCATTTCTTACCACTTCTCCAGGCTTCCTTTTGCTTATGCGCTCAACATCTACATGAAAAACGTTTGACAATGCATGAACTCCAGCATCCTACGATAACAGGAAGGCAGAGACTTAAAATCAAAGCCATGGACAATAATGAGGTGGGTTGTACGAGTATTTTATGGAGGATCTTGAATTTGCGTACAACGTCAAGATACCCAAATCCTATACGGGCATAACAAGAAACAATAATCAGAGTTTTCACAATGACATCGAATAAATATAATTGCTCTCTCAAATAAACAATTGGGCATGGTTCTCTGATACGTGAGTAAGGACATTCGCATATCATGCTTTTAGCTAAAGTTAAATAGCAAGAAGTAGAAATGAACTTACAGTACGGCTAGAGCAAAAAACTGAAACAGGTTGGCCAATAAATTTGTGAAAAGCATCCTGGTACCCAATCAACAATCAAGCAAGAGAATACATCAGCATTTTGAATGAAAAAATCACTCCCGAGGGATAGAATCCAAAATTTGGATACTCAGTGGGGAAATTATCTTGCATCAAATCCTATGGAAATTGTAATAGTAATCTACTTGCATAAATGGGAGGGACAAAAAAAAAAAAAAAAAGAGTTTCAGAAAGCACCTCGAGAACCCCAGAGACCGTACGAACAGTGGACTGCTTCTGCGAACCACAGAAACGAGTCCCGATATACTCAGTGGCAACCAAGTAGCGTTGCAATCTGGGATTGTGGGGCATATCTCCTTCAAGGAGTTGGTTTTGGAGCTCTGCGTCTTCGCTGAGATCTGGTAGGGTAATTTTGGGAAACTTGGAAGGCCTTAAGTCGGAGGAGAGTTGTAGCGCGTGTTTCGGCTTGTCCGTCATTGATTATAGTCGACGCGCCGCCTCTCGCCACCACGGGATGGATGGGCAAGTAATCAACGAGGGAAATACTTCCTTCCAGTTCCCGGGATTGGAATAGACGATGGGGGTTTAAGAATGTCTTCTGCGAAGGTAGCTGGGAATGTGAAAGTCGGGATCTAGGAATACAGTCCCTTATGCTTGCCATAAACAAGCACCTCCATTGTCATCGTCACTGTGAACATTGTCCAGGTCGAATCCTTGAGTTCCTGGAACAAGCTTTGCACGCATTAGCAGAGATGAGCCCGGTCCGAGCCAGTCCGATTTCGAGACGGAACCGGAGTCGGACCGACCCTTTCGAAATAATTTACAAATAAGTCGAAAGAATTAAAAATAAAATTTAACGGATATTAATCTAACTAATCTTTTACAATTTTGGAGGAGTGTTTTAGTTTTCTCATCAAGGAGTAGAGCGGAGCTAAACAAAACGTTTCATCTTCTCTAGCTTTTCCCTTTTTCTCCTCGCCGAATGTTAGGCCTTCTCCTCTCAGGCCATCACCCTCGATCTCCGGTTTCGACTAGCAATGGATGCAAACTCTTCCTCACACTCTTCGTTTCTGCTCAATTTACGCGCATTCAATCCGATTTCCAGCTAATTTTTTACAACTCTTGTCTCGGATCAGTACTCCGAACTTGTATTCTCTCCTGCGCTTGATCCGTGTACGCAATCTTTGCTTTCTCTATTCCTACTCCACTAGCTTCGGATATTCGCTTCTTTATCCACCTCTCCTCACTGCGATATTTAATTTTTAGATTTAGATCCGGAAGCTTATGCCGTATGGTTTTCGCTTCGCTCATTACTTACTTACTTACTATGACGAAGTGAATGCGCAGCTTTTGTTCACCAACACTGCGTTTGGAGTTTTTGGATTCCTCCTTTCTTCTAAACATGCGCATGTCTTTTGTAGAATATAAACCTTATGTTTCCTTGTCAATAACAGCGACGTGCTGAGGTATGGCGCTCAAGTCACCCGCTTGGAAGCCAGCTGAGATAGCCATTAATTCCATCGGCCTTGGATACGATATTGCGAAAGACGTAAGACTGAAGTTCTGTAAACGGGATTTGCATAATTCTCGGTTGATTGACATTGATGAAGATGAGAGTCACGTAATTGTTCTTCCTGGTGGAATTTCAGTTCCAAATGTGTCAAAATCGATCAAGTGTGACAAAGGGGAACGCACAAGGTTCAGGTCTGATGTTCTCTCATTTCAGCAGGTAATTCCCATAGAATAAAAGTAATCATAGCTCATGGGTGCTCAGTCTATTGGCTAGTACATATTTAATAACCTTTTCTGATTTCGTATTTCTATTCCCACAAAAATTTTCAGACATGCATTTGTGACAAAGTAACAGAGGGTTCACAAGTCTTTCTATTTGGAAATAGTTACGAGCTACTGTGCTACATGAACTACATTCTGGAACTTTTACTGTGAAAACTAAAAAACTTCAATTCTAAGAGTTTACACTCTGTAGAACTACAGATCTTCAATTGAGTCAGGTCTCCCACTAGTTGTTACAAAAATGTAAAGTTGCCCTGCACCTATATAGGATACCCAATTTTGCTCGAGTATGGAGGAACGGTTATACGTGAACATTATTACTTCTCTTTATCAAATATGCATAGATGTGTTGTTGTGTCTGAGTGCACACATATGCACCCGTACACTTCATGGGCATTGCTGTCCTATTAGTTTACTTAATTTAGACCATGCTTGGTGGAAATGATCATTGGATAGGTTTTGAACTTTCTGAAAAAGGCCTACTTCAAGTGTATTCTACCATTAAGGGATTGTGGGCTTGAAGTTTCTAAAGGGCAACAGTTATAAGTTTATGCTTTTGAAACTATCCTGCGATGTACTACCCATAAATATTGGTGAAGACGCCTTGCATCTTTCTAGAACCCTTATTTTGTGTAGCCTGGCATACCAATGATAAATTCTAATGTCATTTTTGTTTAGTTTCGGGGATCTTTGACGTTTGTTCCTTAACTTTCCCTCAGATGTCAGAGCAGTTCAACCAGGAAATATCAATGAGTGGTAAAATTCCTTCAGGCCTCTTCAACGCAATGTTTGATTTTTCAGGATGTTGGCCAAAAGATGCAGCCAACACTAAGGCTCTTGCTTTTGATGGGGTATTTATCACACTCTACACGGTTGCTTTAGAAAAATCTCAGCCAATGCTCCGAGATCATGTTAAGAAGGCTGTGCCGTCATCTTGGGATCCTGCTGCCCTGGCAAGGTAATATTCTGCCTTCATAGCTGCGTTATTTCTCTAGCAAGATGGTGTAACTGGTGTATGCCCTCTGTTTTCTTTACTGACACTGCTTTTTAACCGCGTATGAATTAATTTCTTGCCGAATAAAGATAAATTTTTTGGTATCCTATGAGAGGAGGGGAAGGAATGTTTTGTTGATGTGCATAGTTTGTGCCTAGAACTCTAGAGGAACCAATAATTTCTTTCCTCAGTAAATATCTGAAGTAAAATAAAATTTATTTTCTGATTAATATAACTATTTTGGTTACATTTTGTAGTTGGTTTATATTATATTATTGCGTATGATTGATTATTCAAAGTTTGAATGATAGAATCTAGCAAACATATTGGTCCATTAGAGTCTCTGAGCAGATAAATTATGGTGCTGGTCCCATTAAGGGTGCTACATTTGGTGTTCGAGCCTCCCTGTACAGAGGTCCAACTAGAAGGTAGACGATGAATTGTGATTAGCATAAGTATGAGACAATATAAAGAAGAAGAGTTGTAAAAAAAAAAGGAAGTCTCCATTTAAATCCTGTTAAATAAATATGATTGCTACTATGCACATATATAGCTTCTTGAAGTTACTTTACAATCCTTGATTCGGCCTCTATCAGCTGCCAAATAATCCGTAGGTTCTTGAGAACCATGAAACTAATCCTGTTTTTTTTTTCTAGCTATATTTATAATAGTAGTACCTCATGAGGCCTTCATTAGTATTCCAAAGGCTACTTTGGAACCGCATAGCCTGTTTGCTTGTTTTTCTCAAAGTTCAGAATTAGTTTAAATTACTCGTTAAATGATCTTTACTCATTGAACTCAATTGAAATACATTTCACTGTTAAATTACTTCCAGTGTTTGGTAGTCTCTTCCTGAATTTAGATAATTTTAATTTCAGGTTTATTGATACATTTGGTACCCATGTAATTGTCGGTCTAAAGATGGGAGGCAAAGATGTAGTATATATGAAGCAGCAGCATGCATCTAATATTCAACCTTCTGAAGTACAAAAAAGATTGAAAGAGACTGCAGACAAAAGGTTTTTAGATAGCAATGGAGACTATGGAATTACTTCTGAGCAATATAACAGCAACAACAGGGTTTGTTCACCTTAATTATTATCGATTTTTCTGTTTGTTGCAGTTTAAAAACTGAATGCAGATATTTCATCATTTCATTCTGAGCTGAAGAATTGCATTATCAATTTTCTCAATTGCTGAGTAAACTTTTTATGTTCTTAATGAAATTTGGTCTATTGTCATGAAATGGTAAAAATATTCAAAGCGCGCCACTAAAAATAAAAAATTGGTCAAACTGGATAGTTCTATTGGATGGCTAATGAAGTAGCAAACATCGTCTTTGTTCTGAATGAGGACATGTATTGGGCACTTGTCTGTCATTTATGCAAAATTTAGAACATCTGTGGCTTCAGCATGCATGTGTTTTTTTTTTCCAGAAAAGTTACAGGTTTCCTAGTAAAGATAGTTAAATTGCTCTAAAAATAAATGATATACTAGTTTGGAGGACAAGGAAACTTAGAAAGAGAAGAAAATAAGAAGGGGTTACTTGCAAAAAACCTAGAACTGCAATATTGCCTTCCAATTCAAAAGGAAAAAAGAATTGTAAGATCTCTAAATGATGATCTTTAAAACAATTTGGACAACACTATTGATGCCTTGACAAGAAAGTATAATGAATCCAACAAAGTGCACTCTCATGTTCATTTGCATTAACCATTTTCTGGCATGACCAAAGTTGCCAGTTCTGCTTGAGGTTGGGCGGATTAGTCTTATTCTTAAGCATTTTTCTTTTCTAAATTTAAACTAAATGATTGGACATGAACTGTGTGGTGTTTCAATCTCTCAATTTTCATCCAAATAGCAGCATGTTTTATGTTCGCTATATTAATTATTATTATTATTAAATAGTTTTTACATCGATTTTTTTTTGTTAGCATTTTCTGTAATGACATCTGATTTTATTTCCAAGCTTTCTTTTATGTATCTTGGTCATAGTGGTTTTTTTTCCCTGAAATTTGTATGATTGTATTTTTTTTACACATTTGTCAGTTTTTCTATTTCTTTTTCAGTTTGAAATCAGGAAGCAGCGGTTCCCATCAGTTTATTATTCTCACAAGGAGGTTTGTCTAATCATTTGATTTCTTGATGGCATTGAAGTTCTGTAAAATTGGATGATCGTTGAGTTTTCATACAAATATATTTCACTCAACTTGCTTTAATGCAGGATATTGTCACCATTTGCAAGAGAAGAGGTGGGCTTGACAGTAGGAACCTGTCTCATTATGAGTGGTTGCAAACTGTTCAGCTTGAGCCTGACGCAATATCAATGTCATTTATTCCTCTCACCTCTCTTCTAAATGGTGTTCCTGGATGTGGATTCTTAAGCCACGCCATAAATCTTTATTTACGATGTGAGCAAGACTACACCCTTTTGGTTATACTTATCGCATAATTTCTATTTTCGTACCACAAGTCAAATACATTTTATGTGATCTAATATGACATCCACTTTATTCAACGTAAAAAAATATGGTTAAACTCAGAGGTTCGCTTGTAGCATTCAATCACAATTTCTTGAAGGCATATTAGTGAACTTGTTTCCGTATCAAAGGATCACGTTACTGCCACATTTCTATTGTCATGTAGAAATTTTATTTCTCTATTTGTTGCTCTACTCAGGATAATATATAGAAATTCACTTTTTAATATGGAGATGCCTTCATTTGTTGTGAATTGGCAGAAACAGGAGCATATGAATGAAGGCATTCTCCGTAATCGTAGAAACTCTACTAAATAGATAGGAATATCAAAATCCTAGGAACTATTTACCCAGCAGCTCTCACTTCTCTATCAATTTGGGAATTTCTTATGTTGGTTTAGAAAGAGAAAAAACTACATTATTGGGAAATGAGTTGGTTCATAATTGAGACTATTTGGGGAGACTTGCACTTTTATTATGGAGAGCTGCACATTACTGCTTTGAACAGAGAACTTTTTGATATTTTCTATGACTTTGTAACTTTTTAGGATCATTGAATTATCACTTTTATATTTATATTCTGTGGAACTACTATAACATTCTGTTTTCTCAGTAGAGCATTCTCTTTTGTCGTCCCTTTCTCTTTTGACAATTGTTGAAAAAAATATGTATGGGGAAGAATAATTGTTCTTTTTTTTTTATTTCTCTTCTAGATAAACCTCCTATTGAAGAGCTCCAGCAATTTTTAGAATTTCAGCTTCCAAGGCAATGGGCACCAATATTCAGTGATCTTCCTCTTGGTCCGCAAAGGAGACAACAGAGTTTGGCCTCTTTACAGTTTAGCATAATGGGGCCAAAGCTCTATGTCAACACCAACCCAGTAAACCTTCTTCTGTATCTACGTCTTTTCTTTTGTGCTAACATAACTATATCAAAACTCCACATGTCGATTTCTGCTCTATTATGGGTTTGATGAATGCATACGCTTGGTGCAGTACAATGTACGTGCACAAATAAACATTTTTTTCTGAAGTTCGGATTTTTTTATTTGTCTTATCAATAGCCTAATTAGGAATGGAAGAAAAGATGTGTTCTTTAATAAGAAACTTGAAAAAAGATGATTTTTGATTAGTTAAGTTGACCTTATCGTAACAATTTTAAGTTAATGGGATCATGATATATTGTTGTAGATTGAAGGTCCAAATTTTTGTACTCATCATGTTTGCCATGCATAAAATTAATATTCATGTGAAATGACTGTTAATTCGGCCCATAATAGAGCTATATAGAAAACAATTTCACTCACACTACTGGATTATTTTAATTTAGTGTTAGTTTAATGGGGATATACATATGTAATTGGTTATGAATTTTGTCCGTAAATGCTTTTGTCTCAGGTTGACGCAGGTAAGCGGCCAGTGACTGGTCTCAGGCTTTATCTCGAAGGTAAGAAAAGCAACTGCCTGGCAATCCATATGCAACATCTGTCATCTCTTCCAAAAACCTTTCAACTGGAAGAGGATCCAACGCAAAACTTCAAGCATGAGTCATACGACCACAGATTCTACGAGAAAGTTCAGTCAAAGTACTTCTCCCATGTCTGCACAGCTCCTGTTCAATCCAACGAAGATCTTTCTGTAATAACCGGTGCCCAATTGCAGGTCCTAAATCACGGGATAAGAAGTATTCTTTTTCTACGGCTCCGATTTTGTACAGTTTTGGGAGCTACACCTGTAAAGGCTCCAGAGTGGGATGGATCACCAGGATTAGTTCCCAAGTCAGGACTGATATCAACTCTAATCAGCCATCACTTTTCGACCGTTCAGAAACAGCCGCCTCGACCAGCTGATGTGAACATAAACTCAGCTGTTTATCCAGGGGGGCCGCCAGTGGCTGTTCATGCTCCAAAGCTTCTTAAATTTGTAGACGCATCGGAGATGACTAGAGGTCCTCAGGAATCTCCAGGGTACTGGGTGGTGTCTGGCGCAAGACTTGTAGTGGAGAAGGGGAAGATCTCTCTCAGAGTTAAGTTTTCTTTGCTCACTGCAATCAGACCCGAGGACGAAGATGGGGAAGATGAAGAGCTCCCGTGAAGACAATTAATGCCGATTGCAAATACGAGGAGATGAAGCTTTTGATGCATCGCATCGACGACGACCACCATTTTGACGAATGTTTTGTTGACGAGGTATTGTTTGAGAATGCAGGTGAGTGATACCACTTGTATATACATATACTTAAATATATACATATACACACACATATAACATTTGAACCTTTTGCGTAGGTTTTATTTTTAGAATAATGATTCCATCAAATAGGAGGAAAACTGTGGTAATAATAGGTGATGGATTTACCGCCATTCCCTAACAGGGTGAAGCTCATTTGGTGAACCTTGTTTCTGGTGCCATCTAATCTAATCGATTTCCATTTTAGCAGAATCGCCCAGATTGCAAATTTTGTAATCTTCTGATCCAACGCAGTTTGTTTGTTTTGGGGATGTCCCCAACGGCCAGACGGTTGCTTTAGTTTTATGTTTTTCCCATATTTAGAAATTGTATCCATTTTGAGATTCCTTCTCTTCTTCTTCCTCCTAATTTCACCCCTTTCTTTTGTCCCCGGGATACATCTCTCTTTCCATCGATGATGCGGGTGAGAATGGGGACTGAATCTATCCAAGAGGATACACCCTCATCTTCTCCGAGGAACAGGGTGAAGTTTCTATGCAGTCACGGCGGGAAGATCCTCCCACGGCCCCCCGATGGCCACCTCAAGTATGTCGGTGGCGAGACTAGAGTCGTTGCTATTCCCCGCCACATCAATTTCTCAGGCATTTTTCCCCCTCCTTCCTTCTACCATATGAACAATTAACCAATCAACATTTGGTCTTTGAGCCCGAAAGGAGGTGTTCCCTAACAAAATTAATTGCCTTGATGCTCGGCCCTCGATTATAGTTTGATGTTTACCCTTTTCGTTTTCAGACCTGATGAAGAGGCTTAATGCATTTATTGATGGGGATGTGGTTCTTAAATATCAATTGCTTCCCGAGGATCTCGACATCTTGGTGACCGTGAAATCCGATGAAGATTTTCGACACATGCTCGACGAATATGATCGCCACGAAAGCGAAGGCTCTCCGAGGCTTCGAGCTTTCCTGTTCCCTTCCAAGCCATCTTTTACCGACACCCAAACACCTCCTCTAGAGCCTCCAATGACTGACCATCCTTACATCGATGCCATCAACGGCATAGTTGGTCATTCACCAGCCAACCCAAAGTTCATACCCGTCATTGCAAATCGCCCAGTGTTCAGTATCTCTTCTGCATGTTCTTCCCCCAAATCAGCTTCGCCTGAATTCGATTTCTTTCCCCACGAAGCACCCTCCCCATCGAGTGGCTTAGTAAATCGCAGACTTCCTTTCCATAAAGTGAGAAGCTCGCCCACTCTTTGCGGCCTCAATAACCTTCCTTCGCACTATGACAGCCTCACCAGCCACAATATTCAGAAGCCGCACTACCAGTATTACAATGGATATCATTCTCCCAAGCCCCCACAAGACACCATGGGAAGGGCTGGCCATGTGGGTTATGGTCTAAACTACTACCATGTTCCAAGCAGACACTATTGACTTGAATTCCAAGCAGCAATAAATGGATCATAGAGGTTCGGATTCTGGGCAAAGGGCACAGCCTCCTATCATTTTCCTTACAGGGATGATTGACCCTGTTATTAAAAATTGTTAACAAATAAGCCTGCAAGGGAGTCAGTTGTATGTTTTTATTGAGATGTTAGAATATTATCGAGAGATGTTTATTTGTATAAAACACAAAACAATGATTGAATATATGAAAATAGAGTATTAACCAATGTTTCTAGTTTCTTCATTTATATCAATAACATATGCAGTAATGTGAAGTCAGAACCCTGGTTGGTTCAGGTAATGTCATCCCTGTTCCAAATATTAACTACAACTTGGGTTTCTCCGCACTAATTCATGTGACAAAACTCACAACTTCACGCCGTCATGACTCCACTGATGAAACTTATGGGCAAATGTATGTTTCTGCCTACAAAAACTTAAACAAACTTTTGAATTGAAATTCTCTAAAAGACACTGGAATCGAATCATAAGATTAATTTCTCAAATGAACTCAAAATACAGGTTGGAGCTCAAAATTTAAATAATCTCGTCTTCAAAAATGTTTCAAATCGTGCACCATACTGTCTCTGTTTTAGTACCATCCTAATCATGTATATCAACACACAATAGTCCCTTGCGAAGACCAGAAAGACAAAGGCAAAAATAATGTAACCTAAAAAGAAAAATTATATCAGGATAGTATTTATTGAAAAACTACACCATTTGATTCGTAGTTAGAGGAGATGCATAAAAATTACCATTATAAGAAACTCTTCCTCGTTGGGCTTTGTCTGGGGAAAAGCGTCCGTTCACTCATTTTAAGTCACCCCCCTTTGAAGTAAGTTGTTTTTGAGGAAGAGCTCTCCAACCTATGTCGCTCCTGTAGAACCCTCCTGGCCAGCTAACTTCCTCTACAGCTTTATACACCCTGTCTTTTGCTTCTTCCAAATGTTTTCCTTTGGCAGTAACCCCAAGAACACGACCACCGGCAGATACGAAGTTGCCATCCGAGTCAAGAGCAGTGCCTGCATGAAATATCTTGACAGATGGAGCAGCTTTCTCTGCTTCTTCAAGGTTTTTTATCACAGTTCCTTTCTCATAGGACCCTGGATAACCTTTACTTGCCATTACAACTACCATGGCAGATCCCTCAGACCAGTTCAAGGAGACCCCACTTAGGTTCCCTCTACACGCTGCAAGAAGTATTTGAGCAAGATCAGACTCTAATCGAACCATCAACACCTGTATCAAATAAGCCAGTAACTTCATTAAGTAAATACAATGAAAACAACATTTGATAAATTAGCTATTAAATGTGTGTATGCAAATAATGTTTCGCAATAAATGCCAAATACAAATTATATACAGTAGCTACACAGAGTGTCTAAACTAACCTGACATTCTGGATCTCCAAAACGCACATTGTACTCGATTAACTTAGGCAAGCCCAACTTTTTCTCAATCATAAGACCAGCAAACAGAACTCCAACAAATGGACACCCTTCTTTTGACATTCCTTTCACAGTAGGAAATATTATAGAATCCATGATCAGAGATTGAAGTTCTTTTGTCATTATATGAGCTGGAGAGTAAGCCCCCATCCCACCCGTGTTAGGTCCTGTATCACCATCTCCCACTCTTTTATGATCCTGAGCAGATTCTAGAGGTATGGCATTCTCTCCATCCACTAGGGCAAAAAAAGATGCTTCTTCTCCTTCCAAATATTCCTCGATAATAACTTGACAACCAGCCGAACCAAAAACACCTTTCACAAGCATTGAATCTACAGCGTCATACGCATCCTCCAATGTCGTTGCAACAATAACTCCTTTTCCAGCAGCCAGGCCGTCTGCCTTCACAACAATTGGCGCCCCTTGCTCTTTAATATATTGCTTTGCAGCAAAAGGGTCATCAAATGCTTTGTACTGCGTCATTTACTCAATCATTGGCAAGGAAATCAAGAAACTGATGATATTCACAATAGATATAAGCACATGTGCACTACTCAATAATAACCATAATCAAGGAGGCTTTCAGATCACAAGTCTCCAATTATAGTTTCCTTCCTTAAAGAAGTAATACACATAGTTAAAAAGGAAATTTCGCAATGAGCAATATTATATTGAGACTAACCTTGGCAGTTGGAATTCCATATTTATCGCACAATCTCTTCATGAAATGCTTAGAACCTTCCAAAGCAGCAGCCTCAGCTGAGGGACCAAAAGTAGGGATTCCAGCCGTCACCAGATCATTTGCAAGGCCCAAAACAAGAGGAGCCTCGGGTCCCACGACAACAAGCCCCACACCCTGTTTACGGCAAAAGGAAATCACAGCTGAACTGTCACAAATGTTGAGATGTGGGATACACACGGCGTTGCCCGAGCTTGAAATCCCAGCGTTACCAGGTGCACAATACACGACAGTGCAAGAAGGAGATCGTTGCAAGGCATAGCATAGTGCATGTTCTCTTCCCCCTCCGCCAATTACCAAGGCAATAATTTGCGCTGCTAATAACAATAATCAAAAAAGAAGATTTTTTTTTTAATCTAAACTATCCGTTTACTAATTAAAAACTTGTGCAATGATTTATCTGTCTCACATAATGCCAAATTCAAGTACATGTTTCTATAAAAAAAATACTAGTGAAAACTAATTAAAGAAACAGCAGCAGATGAAAAAGGAGGGAAAAAAACGAATAAACCGACAAATATAGTCCAAAAAATCTATTTTGAGTAAGTTTCTTTTACCTTGATCAGAGGTCGTACTGGCATCAACAGAAAGTGAGTCTTGCAAATTGTCGCCCAGACACTTGAGAACGGGCACAGATGGTGAAAAATATTTGTAGCGGCAAAAATAGCTGGTGGAAGCAGCAAACTTGAGAGGTGCGACAAATCTTGAAAAGGAGGAGTTCCATCCAAGTGAGGAAGAAGTGGATAAGGATGGTTTTGAGAATAGAAAATGATTAGTTTGGCTATTTTGTAGGGAAAACTTCCGGTATGCTACCGGGTGGAACAGGGTGCAGGTCATTCCCAGAATGCTTAATTTGATGAAGCTGAGAAAGATAAAAGAATGGAGAGTCCGAAATCGAAACAACTAAGAGAGTAAGGATTCCGATGAAATGAAGGAACGACACCGATGACCTAACAAGCTGATGATTAGAGGGAAAAAAAAAACAAAGAAAACCAAGTGAAAGGATATGAAAGCAAAGGCGGAGGAAATCACAAACAAAGAAGAAAAAGAAAAGAGGAAAGAGTTGATGAGAGAGAGAGAGAGAGAGAGAGAGAGAGAGAGAGAGAGGGAAGCCAGGGAGGTGGCGCCGCTGTAAATTCGGAGTCGGGTGTGTGAAGCTGGAGAAGGAGGAGAAGGGCAATTAGGTCTACAAAAATTGTGGACTTAACTTTATCACAGGAGAAAACTGTTTTAACGATTTTTTTTTTAAATTAACCTTTAATCTAACCCGAGATAAAAATCAAATCTCACCTCATCTAAAATTTAATAAATCAAACTTTAGTGACTCTGTTCACCTCCTTTCTACATTTTACAATAGAGCAGGGGCTGATAAAAAAAGAATGTGCCCCCATTTTGTCGGGGTCAAATTCCACGTGCACCGCACGTGTGAAACTGGGGGCTATTGTTTTTAATCGGCCTCCTGTTTCGCGTGAGATGTTGTGAGGGATGGAGGCATTCCGTTTCACGTGTCGTGCACATGAAACTAGAACGAGGGGCCACGGCAGGAGAACGGCCCTCGTTTCCTCTATTATTGACTGAGAACCAGGGGCATTCTTTAGAACGGGGAGTTGATCACCAATATTATAAAAGAAAACGCAGCAACTCTTAAAAACTCTAAAATTTTTTTACTATTTTCTTGTTCCGACAAATTTTCTCTGTATTATCAATATTAATGGATTTCGATTTAACTAGATCGGTTGGTTAGATAAGATGACAACCTCTGATGCCAATATAGACTGGTATTCACAATCCTTGCCCATATACGGTAATCTTCGAGCATTCGATCACTTAGAAGGTAATGAATAAATAGAGGTGCATTCGACTTCCAAAACTCTAGACAATAAGCTTCGAACACTGATCGGCTTGGAGGATGATGAGGTGAAAAATATACCGATAAGCAAAGAAATCTCAATTGAATTCTATTTAGATAACAAATATAGTTATTTAAATAAATTAGAGAATGAATAGTTGAATATGCTATGACTAATGGTTATGATATCATATTCACCAAAAGTGACCTTCGTCGACTGATGACTAAGTGTGAAAACGGATGTGAGCAGCGACTGCATAGCTTAAAGATGTAAAACGGGTTTATGTTTCATATAAAGAGTTATATCGATTTTCACAGTTGTTTAAGGAAAATTGAGAATTGACACGCTTCAGCAAAATGTGTGGCAAATCATTGTTTGGATAGATTCAAAAGTCAACCTCCATGAGAAATCTCATCCATTATCGAGAGAGTGAGAAGGGTTTGACTGTCAACATTACACACAGTCTTGCTAGAAGAGCAAGAAACATAACTTGAACACTTAATGAAGGGAAGAGCGACGAACAATACAAGCTACTATGGTCTTACGCATCAAACATACATAGATCAAATCTGGATAACACATTAAAAATACATATTTATTTAGTGGGCTCTGCCGATAATAATGAAGAGTAATTAATATTCCAAATAATGTATATGTGCATGGCTGCTTGCAACGCAAGTTTGCTGCGATCTGGTAGACCCATTATTTGTTTAGATGATTGTTATTTTAAGGGTTCGTGTCCCAGCCAATTACTCACAGCCGTCAGTATTGATGGCAACGATGAAATATCTCGTTGATGTTACCAACGTCGAATCTGTGTGTATGAACTCATGGACGAGGTTTTTGAAAATATTGAAGTGAGACCTAAACACCGGATCGGGATAGAGATAAAAAATTATTTCAAATCGACAAAAGATATAATACATTTCATATTGTCATTTCAAATATTGGGGTATTGTGGTAGTCTTATTGTTTAATGTTGACTCTGTTTTTCTTTCAAATATCAAGAGTTGTTGCCTACTGTGGAAAATGAATTAGAACACGCCACACACCGCTACTACATCCGGCATATGTATGCAAACTTCAAAACTCAATTTCGTGACAGATTATACAGAGATACGATGTGGAATGTGGTCAGGGCAATCACAAGTTTTCATTTCGAGATAGAAATGAGGAAGTTGCATCATATTAATCCAGCTGCCCACGCATATCTTCAAGACACAGAGCTTACATATTGAGCTAGTCATGCATTTTCTTCGATTCTCAAATGTGAAATGAGATTAAATAATTTGTACGAGTCATTCAATGCAGTTCTATTGTCTGTCAGGGACAAATCGATCCTGACCACGTTCGAGATGATAGAAAAGTGTATGATGACTCGTACAATGAAAAAATATAAGAAGTTGGCCTCCTCAACGAACGTCTTGCTCCGCATATAGGAAATAAGCTTGGGAAACTTGAACGTGCAGCTCGAAATTGAATCTCTATATTTGCTAGAGCGCAACGATTTAAGTTCAACAAGGATAACAAACAATATGTTGTCAACATTAATACCTATGTGTGCAACTGTAACAGGTGGGACCTTGCTGGAATCTCGTGTGTTTATTCCATTCCCTGCATATATTTTCTAAGAGTAGTACCGAAAAATTACATGTATCCATATTATCACATGGAAACTTATCTATAGATGTATTCACACTTTATTCAACCTCTTATTGGGCAACAAACGTAATTGTCCGTACCTGGGTGGAAAGAAATTTACCTGTCCAGAAGAAAGCATTAGCCTGGTAGGCCGAAGAAGACAAGAGTACGAGATATTGAAAAATCGTCAAGTTCGATAGTTAGTAAGAGGAATTCAACGATGTTGAATCATATATGTTAGCAGCCGAAGCATAATAGTTGTAGTTGTCCTTATAGGGGATTCACTTTAGGCGCTGGTTTCTAGGGCATTTTTATAAGTTTTCACATTTGACGGGACGCAAGTACATTTCAACACATTTCGCCTTTAACCACACAAGTATTCTTTTTTACCATAGTTTTCATTATGCACAGAAATCTTCGACACACGGTCGCGGCAGAAATTAATGACTTATATACGCTTGTACGATTTATTGTAATTTTGTAAATTTATTGGACCGATTAAATTATAATAAATCGTACAAGTATTAGAAAATCACAAAAATTTTAGATTATCTTCTCATGATGTGGTGAATGTGTGGTAAAAATTTTGTTATTTTATAGTGCTTATACGATTTATTATAATTTTGTAAAATTATTTTAGGGTTAAATTATAATAAATCGTACAAGTGTCAAAAAATAACGACTATTTTCAAGTTATTTTCTCATGATGTAGTGAACATGTGGTAAAAATTTCGTTATTTTATAAAGCTTGTACGATTTATTGTAATTTTGTAAAATTATTTTAGGGTTAAATTATAACAAATTATACAAGTGTTAGAAAACCACGAATATTTCCAAATTATCTTATCATGATATGATGAAAATGTTGTAAAAATTTCGTTATTTTATAACGCTTGTACAATTTATTGTAATTTTATAAAATTATTTTATGCTTAAATTATAATAAATTGTGCAAGTTAGCACTCTTGCAATGAATGATCGAGCGATTTAACATATCCTGCTCGAACTGATCTTGACACGCCTGATTTCAAAATTCAATCGACTAGGAACCAGTTGGCGATCGCGACACTTGACCCAGAACACCTTGTGACCTCGATGTGCCATCTTGTGACGGACCGATTTGTGACTGAGACACTTTTTGTTTAAATAACACTTTGAGGGCTATTTCAAACGGATTTGGAGATATTTTGATAGAATAAGCTCAGATTTGGGGATCTATTTGGTTTTTCAACACTAAGAGCTCAGATTTTTGGAGAAAATGGCTCGGTTTTGACAGAAAAGAGAAAAAAACCTGGGGTTGGGGGCTGGGGTCAATCTTTTATATACTAATGAAGATCGGCCCCCGTTTGATGATAAAGACGAGGTTCTAAGCCCTATTTTTTAGAACGGGGATCTTCACCCTTCGAACGACCCCCCACTGTTTTGAAATGAGGGGTTGATCTAAGGAGATAGTCTCCCTTTCTCAAGAGCAATTTTGAGCACGGAGAGTGGCTACTTAGATCGACCCCCAATTCTAAAAAACTCTTGAGAATAGAGGGCTGTGACGGGAGAATGGTCCCCCGTTCCCATTCCACATGCACGACATGTGGAATGAGGGGCCTGCATCCCTCACAACGCCTCATGTGGAATAAGAGACCGTTGTTTTTTATTGCACGACACATGGAACGGGGAGCTTCCATCCTCACAACAGCCCACATGGAACGGAGGCGTTGTTTTTGATCGGCCCCCCATTCCACACGTGGAATTTGACCGCAACAAAACGGTGGCTGTTTTTTTTTTTATCGACTCCCTGTTTTACTGTAAAATGAAGAACTTGAGATGAACAAGAGGCCGCCAAAGATTAATTTATTAAGTTTAAAATAATTTCAAATTTGATTTGTTAATTAAAAAGAAAAATCAATACTTTAAAGATTAAACGATTTCAACCATTTTATTAGCTCTATGTTAGTATTAGTACCAAAACCGAGCAGGTACAATTCTCGCACTAAAAATATCAAGTTTATGTTTTGAAGTTACCCGAACCAATTCAATAACTAAACAAAACCGAACTGAACCGAACCATTCAATTAACATAAATCAAAATATAAATTATTTAAAAAGGTGAATAATTATAGCAATACCTAAACAAAACCAAAAAGAAAGAGGGTTTAGGGTTTATAATTATAGCAAACTCTGGATTTTGGTTCACCCTTCAAATACATGGGATGCCACTCACACTCACATTCACACTCACACTCACACACTAATCACACTCTTCCCATCTGTAATGCCCGGTCCTGGTCGGAGTTACTCCCTCAGGCGTTCAAAGCCATGAACAAGTTCTGCTTCCGAGCATGATCCGGGATAAGTCGATTCACCACATCTGCCTCTAACCCTGTCAACTCTGCATCACCATAGAATCAAGTCTTTGGAATCAGTTTCCAAAATACAAAACATGCCCATTGATTCAGACTTACCCTGAGGTTTGAAATTAAACAGAGGAGGAAGAGGGCGGCCATTCAGAAGCCGGGTGCTTGGGTCCCTCAACTCATCAAAGAAAGGATGGACACAAGCTTCCAACTGCAGCAGTCAGCAAAGACAGACACTGAGTTTCTGCACTTAACCCATCATCTACCATCCAAAACAAATAGAGACTAGACTCACAGCAGTGCACCGCAGATTCGGAGAATACTGGAAAAATCGGCAGACGAGGTCAACTGCTTCTAGGGGTAAACGTTTTTGAAAAACCTATTTCGGAAAAACCCGGATCACATTTCTATAAACAGAAAACTGAAACCAGGACTAAAGAGCAAAGGATATGATAATACCTTATGCCATGGATGAGGCTTTATCTGTGGGAACTTGAATTCAGTATAATTTGGATTCATACATTTTATCTCCTCTCTGGTTGGCGTCCCCAAAACCTATTCATAAAGTTTTAATTTAGTACTTTGTTCGCATCAATCGGTACACATAAACATTTGTCACCTTAATAATCTCAACTAGCTGGTCAACCCCACTTTCTCCAGGAAACAAAGGCTGAAAAAGATTGATCAAACCCATTAAATAAACAATCAGAGCAATTTTAAAGATCTATTTTTTTGGTTTTGTCTACAACAACACCTGTCCAAGGAGTAGTTCGGCCATCACACATCCTGTAGACCATATATCTATTGCAGTTGTATACTCGGTGGCACCGAATATGAGTTCTGGAGCACGGTAATATCTCGAGCAGATGTAAGAAACATTAAGCTCTCCTTTGACCTGATCGATGAAACAGACTAAAACTGAATAAAAATACAACCCAATCGACCATAGATGGAGTTAAGGAAACTTACGAGCACTTTTGCACTCCCAAAATCACAAAGTTTGAGCTGATGTGTGTGTGGATTCACCTGGATTCAAATTGCTTAATCCCAAATTCCCTCAAAAAATCATGATAATTATCAAGTAACATAGTTTATACCATTCAGCAAATGAATAACTTCTTCAAGACGTACTTGCCCATCAAGAACATTTACACAAAGCCTACCCATTTTTTATTCATGCTTTCCAACCCTCCACAATGTCTACTCAAATTTTAAAAGGCCCGTGTATCGATAGATACAGCCAACAAGCCAAGAATCCAATCAAATAATTTTCCTGGTCTATGAGTTAGGATTAATAGAAGATTAGGCAATCACTCGAATCAAAAGCACATAAAATAAGATTTAAATAACAAACACTGAAATCTACCAAAAGAAGAATCTCACAAGCAGGTTCTGTGGCTTGATATCACGATGGCAAATACCAATACAATTATGTATATATGCAAGCGCCCTGCATATCTGCACCATAAATTCAAAGAAACATTAAAAAAACAAACTGCAAATTCAAGCGCTGTATATGCAGTGTTGACCAACATAGAGTGCATCTACACTGGTCCGAGAGACAAAGGTAGGAGAAAGCTGTGGATTCCAGAAAAGTCATAACATACTTGATAGGTGTAAAGTTTAACATATATGAGGGGCATTCTCTGATTGATCCTACTATAGTTCCTTGCAATTCGGTTAACAGTTGCAGGAACAAATTCAAGAACAAGATTCAGGTACAACTCTTCTTTATCGGTCGTTGAAAAGAAACAATGTTTAAGTGCCACAACGTTGGGATGGTCCACCATTTGCATAATTTGCAATTCCCGATTCTTGTATCTCTTGTCTTGGAGAACTTTCTTGATAGCAACAATTTCTCCAGTTTCTCTACATTTTGCCTGCAAAAACAACGACCAGAACTCTTATGTCGTGCATATGGTAGACATATATTCATGAGAAAATATACTTACTTGGAAAACAACACCAAAGGAGCCCGTTCCAACCACATGTTCTGCAATGTAGCTGATTGTCTGTAAAGACAATAGCAAAACATGCTGTACATATAAAAAACACCAATCATTATAAAATAATGAAACACTTTGGTTTCTTCCATACCCGTTTCGGTTGACCATTTCGACCACCAATGGTAGTCCTTATCACATGACCTGCTTCAGCACCCACACCATCTACAATGTCTGGCTCACTATCCTGAAAAAGCATGTAAACATTCATATGCTAGGAGTTAAAAGAGATAGTCGGAAATCAATTTTAACTGTTGTGTAACCCTCCCAGCCCGCCAGCTAAAGCACGGCCGAGATCAGGCCCTACCGGCCTTGGGGTGGACCAAGGGAACGACCGGGCCCACCCTAAGTGGGGTGCTTTGAGGGGCCCAGGTCGGGCCCCCAGGACCGTGGGCCAGCTTTTGGGATAGTCTACCGGGAGTTTGCAAGCCCAATTTTTTTTTTCTTTTAGCACCGCAACACTTGAGGAAAAATCAGCTACCTACAAACAAAAATGCCAGTATGTGGGCCGGCTGCAGGCCAGCTCGCCTGTTGAAAAACAGGTTCGAGCTCCTACTACGGCTAGCGATGGATCGAGCCTAGGCCATTTGCCAAGTTTCACTAATGTGGCCTCATAGCAATTAAATTTCTTCAGAACAGCTTTGCATTCTTGCTCCTAACCAGATGCCAAAACCAAGAATTCAAAAGGAAATGGAACATACTCTGTCCTCATCATTATCCACCTTGTCGCTCAGTCTCATGTCAAGCATCTCTCTACTAATCCAATCAACTGAACTGGATGAACCTTTGAAGCCATTAACAGACCTGGAACTTCCCACTCCTCTATTTCCGAGGCTTGCAGATGCCATCAGGTACCCGATACGTAGGATAGATGCTAATATTGCCTAGCCTTACTTTACTCTTTGCTTCTGCAATCCTACCTATCGTTGCAAAGAAGAGAGACACATAAAATAGTAAAAAGAACATGCATTGTTATGGAGGAGAACTTTTGCAAAAAAGAGCTAATATACACAAATTTCTTTCTCACATCGTCTAACGAACAACCTAATACAATAATGAAAATCCACCATAGTGATACAACCCGTGGAAGAGAAAACATTATAAAAAATGCAGATAAAGGTAAGATTATCATACTTAATGAGGGAAGAAATCCTTATGAGTATTACGTATTTCAGCGGAAAAGAACACTCTGTAATGCTAGTACCGACAAGCTTCAGATGAGAACTATTTATAATTCCCTAAAAATTAATCATTTCTGAACATTTAGAGTAATCGACTTTTTTTGACACACGCAAGTCCCTCACGACAGCTTCAATCGCTTACAGTCTCACAAGTCAAGAAGGCCATATTATCACTTCGCCCACCTTAGAAAAAACTCTACCTTACTAGCAACAAAATCAGCTCCATAGTGTTATCTCTACAGATGAAAAACAATCCCACAATTCCTCCAAACTTGTTCTGCGGTCTCTAAGTTACTCACTTTCCCCACCATTCCAACCCGGAATAGGTCATCAGACGTTTCCTATAACCAGAAGACACTACCCTCCCTATGACAATTCCTTCCTGATTCTCTATGTTCATGTCCATCCACTTTTCTTCTTCTTTCAGTTGGTTTCCCACTTCAACTAATGGTGGAATCCAACATAGAGAACTCTAGGTCGGTTGTTTCAAGCCCCCCAAAAGCATCTCTCTCCGACCAACCGAATGTCCCTCCTTCCGATCCTCAAAATATTGCCACCAAATGGAAGCCCAGTCGCGAGATTATTTGTAGAAAACCCAAAAAGAAAGAAGTTTTTAGTTTTTATTTCTGATTCTAAAAGGGGAACGATGAAAGCCTTAAATTTCTACAACCAAAATTACACTGATCACAAGGAGAATGAAAGTGGAAGGCAATTAGATCAAAGAACAGGATCGGATCTAAAACTCCATCAGTTCTCTCGACCAGAACTATTCCCAACAAGTCATAACTGTGAATCTTCCAGAAAGAACCATAAAAAAAGAACAAATCAAGGTGATCCTCCATATAACCCCAATCAGAAATAAACAGTACTAAATAAAAATAATAATCGAAGAGAAGGAAGATTACTTTTTTACATAAAAAAAAACACACTTGCCTGAGACGTAAAAGAAGCGTTGTCGGAGGAGGAGAAGTGCATTTCTCTTCCCTGAAATCGACAAAGCGATTTTCGTATTCAAAATCTCAAGTCGATCGAACCCAGTAACTCATTCAACGTCGTTCGAAATTGTTAGAATTACGACGAACTCGATCTCTTTCTTCACCTTTAGTTCGCAGACAAAGTGTCTGTGTCTCTGTCAACTGGGTTTTGTTGAACTAGTAATTTCACAAAGATGGATGATTATGAAGATAAGAAGAACATTAAAATTATATAAAGATCCAAAATTGAAATAGGTAAAGGTGGAAGAGGGAGGTGGGTTGGAGGGACAGGATTAGGTGTAGAGAATGATGAGGCCTAGAATCCATGACTGTTACCAAGATATCATCTTTTTTGCGTGTCGGCCCCCTCCCTCAATACCCACCTTTCATTTTTTCAGCCCAACAAATCTGAATCCCAATCCCCCCAACTTTTCTCTCCTTTTCTTCTCTTTCTTTTTTACGGTTTCTTCCTCGCATCATCATCATCTTCCTCTCTGTAAATGATAAAAAAAGAAAACCAGAAGACAGTGAGGATGGCCCACTAGATTTGGGATGGTTTACTTTCGAAGGCATGGCATGCTTTCATGTGATGAAAGGTCAATTTAGGAAGAGTTGTCTGAGGATGGTATCTTTTATTAAGGGCATTAAGTCATAGGTGGTCCTCCCCCGTAATCGTCTTCACTTTTCCTGCAGAGCAACTCCCGTTCAACTTTTTCCACCATTATTAACGTTTTCAAATACTGAACTTTCAAATCAGAAGAAGCTTCACAACTGGTGGAAACCAGTCCGATAAAAGATGTCAACTGAAGAACATCTGAGTGTATCAAGATAGATTTCTTGCTGATAGTATAAAATTATCAACACTGACTTTTATCTACCCAAAAAGCCAAAAAAAAAAAAAATGAAACTAGATTCCTATGGCGTCAAGCAGTTGAGAATGTTGGGAAACAGAAACGAGTGAGTTGGCAACAATGGCACCACTGGCAGCAACTGCAGGAACTCCAATGCCAGGAAAAGTAGAATCTCCACAGCAATAAAACTGAGGTATCGGAGTTGAATGACCAGGAAAAGAGCTCTTACCTGCTTCAACCGCCGGTCCATACGTTCCACGATTCCTCCGAAGAAACCTTGTATGCGTCAATGGAGTTCCAACCAGCTTCACCTCGCACTTCTCCCTTGTAAATCCCGGTCCCACCGCTCGTTCTACCGCTCTCCACATTACCTGCCTCGGGATCAAGTCATTCAAAATAGGAAGATGACTATTTTGATCATTATAATTACGTAAATTTATGCACCTCGGATCGTTCGGCTTTGAGATTTTTGTATTCGGGACTTGTTCGATCAAGTCCTTCCCAAAGTCCATATGGTTCAGTTCCTGGTGTGTAAGCATGTAAAACGTGCTTCCCGGGAGGTGCGAGTTCTGGACTAAGCACACTAGGGACTGATATTAACACTACATTCTGATCTGCATCGACGCCTCTTTCCCAATCATTTATCACAATGTGATGGATTCCCAAGTCTTCCCGAGCAACCTTGTCATCATACAACAATGTGATCAGCATTCCTTTTGAATCCCTCTATACTTGACTCCAAAAGAAGAAGCTAATACCATACTTGTCAGAGCAAAAACAAAACATTGGAAAACTGATGAGAGAAATTACTACAACTGCTTACTTCTGCATCAAACCCCAAATGGAGATGCATGAATGATTCACACTGTGGTGTCATCTTAACCTGCTCTGCATAATCTTTGGGAACAGCTTCTTTGGGCAACAAATCTATGGTGTCCCACATGCTTGCATTGCTCACAACAGCTTTCTTTGCTCGTATCAACTGCCAATAAAAAGAGTTAGACAACATTATTTCATGCAAAAAAAACAGCAGGATTTTGGTGCATATTTAAGTGAAACTGTGAGAATTGCCATAGATTGCTATAGCAATTTGGAGCAGAGGCACAATTTTGGCACAAGTTTTGTATTTTCAAATAAAAACAGCCGTTTTCACCACAAAATCCACTTACTTGACCACTTCGTAGTCTTACTCCAACGGCACGGCCATTCTCTACAACTACTTTATCGACATGACTTCGTAGCGAGAGACGCCCTCCAAACTTATCCAACCCATGAACGAGAGCATTAATAAGAGCACCAGTTCCATGAAGAGGGTACTCAAGACAACAACCTGGCTTGTACCATTCTGCAAACATGTAAACCTGAAGACAGTAGTTGTTGAAGCCTGATTAATCAGCTGAGACCGGAAGAATTTGAGAAAGCAATGAAGGTGGAAGATAACTTGAAATAAAACTCCAAAAAAATGATCTCATGAGATAGCTTTATGAGTATGTTACCATCTCTGCAGAGAGTACAGCATTTGATTTGACCCCAGCAAGCAAGAAAGCCAGAAGGTCAATCCAATTACGTATAAACTGGTCTTTCAGTTCTAATGAGTCCACAATTTCAGAGAAAGGTCTAAGAAGTTTGGTAGCACCAAGAGCACCTTGAGGCCCCATTTGGAAGAATGATTTCAATAGTGTGGGAGCATATCTAGCTGCAGCAGTAGAAATAACTCCCAAATCCCCTCGGATCGATAGAGGAGGCAGAGCCATTGCTGCAGCCGACATTGGAAGTACTGCATCCTGCACAAAATTGCATTTTGTGATTGACGCTCGCCGGCATATCGCTATTTCGTGCATTTTCATTCTTCTTGTTACTTTATGTCTTCAGATAAAATCTAACATCAGGCATGTTTAACACATTATTCACAGGGTTCACGAGAGCTCACCAGAAGTTTTCTCCACTCCTGAACAGCATTTGGACCTCCGTACTTCTCAAGATCCTGAAGATAACAGGTCTTACTCATCAATCCTTGGAGAGATAATGGGAAAGGATTATTCTCCCAATCAAAGAAAAAATTAACATATTCAGCAATTTAAACATCAAAATTCACGAGTAGCAGCTCCATCCTATAATTCTCTTCTTCCTCACTGACCACCAATCATACTACATTAAGATCATCGAGGAAAACTCTCTTTTGTCTCCTATCTACTCGTTTTGGAAGGAATGACACCAGAGAAAAGCAAGATCATTCAATGGGCTTTTCAAATGCTATATGGCCATGGCGATCATTATTTTACTCATACAGAGCTCTTTTTGATCCCTCCTTTATTCTTATTTCCATTTTTCTCTGCTATATATTTTCCCCCTCCAGAAAGTTATTGCTGCTATTACAGACATTTACGTGATCAAATAGTATAATCTGGTAATGGAGTAAGATGTAAAAAGGTGACGTACTTAAAGACTTGTATCCACCTTGAAAAACTCAGTTGGGCCGATGCGTGACAAGAATTCACCTTCAGGCATGTACACCATCCATGAATCATACTTGGCGCATGAAAGGGACTCTCCAAGCGCATCTAGAACCTGCAGATTGGAGACAAAGGCTAGGATAAGTTTGACATACTATGAATGAGGGGTTAAATCTAATAACACTTCAAGTGGAATGCTTTTAGAAATAAGTTATGTTTGTAAGATTCATCATATTCAAGTTGTCAATGAAATTATCGTATTTTAGAACAATTAGAAAACACCCACGACTGGAACGTAATAGAAAAGGTAAAAAGAGCAAGATTTAACACAGATGAGGATTTACTTGTGCGATGGGATTTGCCATTGGACCTCGAGACTGGAGGCCGGAGAACAAAGAAGGGCCGGAGTCAAAGGTGTAGCCTCTGATATCAAAAGAGTGAGCAGCACCGCCGGGCCGATCATGACTTTCCAATACAAGAACATCTTGTCCATATCGAGCTAAAAGCCCTCCACAACACAATCCTCCGATTCCACTCCCGATTATGACAACATCAGCTTCTGCCTTCCCTGCGTACAAATACCCATCAAAGGATTATCACAAAATCCTAAATGTACAAGGGTGGCTAGTTGGAATTTTCTCACAACGATGATTCAAAGTCTAAACTACTTGCCAGAAAGTTTCCAATCAGGCACCGACGAGGAAAAATAAATACCCAGATTGATTTTCATTTCATGCCAAGTTTAAACTGATTCGGGCGAAAGAGAGAGACCTGAGAAGGCTTCGTTTTCTTTGCCAGAGATGGACCCTTCTGAAGAGGGTCGCTGAGCGATTGAATTTCGCGCCAAAAAAGGACGTCTGTGGGTGGAGAAGGTGAACGTGGGAGGGAGAAGGTGATGAACTCCAAGAACGGTGGAGAAAGAGCTCCCTCCCATCAGCGAACCCGTAAAAAAAAACAGAGAAATTGAAGATCTTGAAACCAATGTATTGGACTGGTCGAGGAGTGGCAGTGGTGAGCTCTTCTTCTCTGTAGAGAAGGAGCTTCCACGTCCTACTCTTCTCTTCTACCATTCGTGCCTTCGTGGCCGTTGGCCGTTGGCCGTTGGGCTGCCTTGATGATGGGCTTCAATTCTACAACTTCACAACTTTAGTAATTATTTTCAATTATTTTTAAAAAATATAACTTGAAATATCGAATTTAGGTTGAGTTATATAGTCGATGAGCGTAACGGGTGTGACAGAGAAGAAGAAGATGATTAGAGGAAGAAAAGGAGAGAAAGAAAGTGGGTAAAAACGAAAAATGATTGGGGGGTTTGTAGGTGATGACTGATGAATGATGGAGATTGGAAAAGGAGGAGCTCAGAAGCTCAAATCAATGGCCTCCTCCATTACCAACAAAGCCACTCGAGTTTCAAAGTACAATTTTTCATGTCGAATGGGTAATGGGTATTTACTGTTTTGGATTAAAAACATCAACATTGTGTTGATTTGATTGGGTTCATATAAATACGGCCAAACCTGAAGAATCCCAATGTCTGACTCCTCTTTTAGTAGGGCTACTCTCTCTCTCTCTCCCTCCGTCTCCCACTCTCCTCACCTCCACTGCAACTAATACAAACCTGAATCTCACTCCCCCCCCCCCTCACTCGTCGCCACTTCCATCCAGCAAGACTTCGTCTTTCTCTTTCTGTATATCCTCTGTTCTTCTCTTTTGATTCTCTGGATTTTGCAAGAAGACATATTTATCGCCGTTTCTTGATTGCTTGTCTCAGGAACAGTTGCTTCTGTTTGATGGGAGAGAGAATTCCTCCTGGCAGTTACTTCCAGTATCCTCCTCCTGCTGTCCACGCTTCTCCCCACAGGTCTCCTTCTGTTCCTTCAGATCGAGAAAGGTAGATTCAGCATTTCAACTCTCTTATCTGCGCCACCTCCTTCCTTCACTCTGTAAATCTCTATCGTTATTTGTCAGTTTTCTATTTATCTCCGCCTGCGAACTTGTTCTACTTCTATGCGTGTAGTGGATTTTGTTTGCTTAAATCTACGAATTGCTTTTATGATTCATTTAGTTTCATAGCACGGATTTTTAACATTCCCTGTCTGTTCTATTGATGTGGGTCATAATGCAACTGTAGTTTGGACGATTCTTCCATCTTAGTTCATGTATCGTTGACAATAAATATGGAACTTAAAATATAGACATTATGTCCACCATTTTTTAGAGCTCTCTCTGCCATTTGTTTGTTTTAGGATTTTTTTTCTAGAGAATTTTCTTGCTAATCTTATTCTTACTTGCATCTTTTGGTGCGTTTAGAACAAGGAGAGTAAATTGAGATTCTTGATTTAGAGTCTTTTTGGTGTTTGACTTTTACTTCTTCTTTCCAGCTGGGAAAATTAAAATAGCGTTTCATCTTGTCTTTTTCTCGGTGTTATTGAGACTTTTTTCTGCTTATCATAGCAATGAGAAATATTTGTCTTTGCAAATAATGCTTATGTTCTGAATGGTTGATGTAATGCTCTTGCTTTTGGGGTGACAATGGCAGATATATTACTGAACTACTAGGAGAAAGGCAAAAGTTGGGCCCTTTTATGCAAGTTTTGCCCTTATGCAGCAGGCTTCTAAATCAGGGTTGGTGCAACATCTTTAGTTGTCTATATAATCTTCCTTTTTATATGCATTCACTTTGTGTTATTTATGTTACCTCGTTTATCAACCAATACAGTGGATCCAAGAATTGAGAAAATAAAAATGTAAATTACAATGGTGGATTTGATGATGAACCGTCGGTCTTTTACGAAAAAGAGCGAATGTTATAATGTTCATAAATCTTTGTTTTCCCTGAATATATGCAAATACCCCCTGCCACACATGCTCGATGGTCAAAAAATATGTGAAAGTAAAAGTTGGGGCATATTCTGAAAATAATTTTGGAAGAATTAAAAATAAACTATTTAAACAGTGGAATCTGATTGTATTGTTGAAAATATGTGAATTTGTTATTTTTTCATAGACTATCCAAAAAGGAGTAGCGATTGTAATAGTAATCTCAAAACATTTATACTTTATACAACATAAACACGGGCATCTTGCCTAATATTTTGAAGAATGATGTGTGTTCATGCCATGACGTGTTGAACATTAACGTTGGCATCCCTTTTTACCAATGCTAAGCTACGGAGTTGCTAAGAAATAAAGGGCACATTGGGACTTCGGCATTGGCAAAAGTGATAGTTACTTAAGTTACTAGGTGAAGTTATTGATCTGATAAAATGTTTTTGTTGTGTTATTGCAGAAATTAGACGTGTATCAGGATTTAATCAAAGTTTTATTGATCACGAAAGGCACGATCATGAGAGTCTATTTAGGTCACTAGGACAACAACCAAACGGAACTAGAAGATTAACCGACTTTGACGGTTGGACTCCAGTGGAGGTAAAAAAAAAAAAAAATAGTGTCAGAGGCAAAAGAGGAGAGTATCCGATCTCAATTATGTGACTTCCTACTTGTCTACTTAACTGTAGGAAAATGGAAACATTCAAAGAATGCCTCCCTTACAGATCCCTTCTATGGCTTGGCCTGGTGTTCAAGGACTTCCAACTACACCTGTAATCAAGAGAGTAATTAGACTTGATGTGCCTGTCGATAAATATCCAAATGTAAGTTTAGATATTTATTGTAAAGAGGAGAAATGTTCTTTTTTTTTTTTGGTATCAATGTTGGTATTTCTTCTAACTCGAATTCTGGCAGTATAATTTTGTCGGTCGAATTTTGGGTCCTCGTGGAAATTCTCTTAAAAGAGTTGAATCCTTGACCGGGTGTAGGGTGTACATACGAGGCCAGGGTTCGGTAAAAGATGCTTTAAAGGTATCGCGGAAACTTTATTTAATGTTTTTATTAAATTGTGTTTGGGATTAACTTGTTGCATGGATATATTAAGTTTTATCGTCCATTCAATGGACGTGTTTTCTTTTGTATACCCTACTTGACCATATTTGATGTTCTGTATTTTGAACCTTCAATAATGTAAGGGGACGCATGTCGATAACGGGATTTTATGATACATGCATTGAACTTGTAATTTTTTTTAATGTTTATTTCTGCAGATGTAGAGTTGAGGATGATTGAATTCAAAACTTGTTTTAATTGTTTATGATTTATAAATTTTGATTTAAATACTCAATCAGGAAGAGAAATTGAAGGATAAAACGGGATATGAACATCTGAATGAGCCCCTGCATGTGTTGGTTGAAGCTGAATTCCCAGAGGATATAATAAATGCACGCATAGATCAGGCTGTGGCCATCCTAGAAAACCTTTTGAAGCCTGTGGTATGAACAAGATATCACCTCTTTTGTCTCATTTCTATTGATTTTTCCAACCCGGTTTCTATCCCTCTCGCAGAACGAGTCGTCCGACCACTATAAGAAGCAGCAGCTAAGGGAGTTGGCAATGCTAAATGGCACTCTAAGGGAGGAAAGTCCGAGCATGAGTCCGAGCATGAGCCCGAGCATGTCACCCTTCAACAGCAGTGGAATGAAACGAGCTAAGACCGGAAGATGACAACTGTGCCGATCAAATATGGTTTGTTTCGTTTAACTAGATGCTGCAACAGGTAACCATTCAAAATCCGGAAGAGCTTGTTTTCTCTGTATGAATCTGCGTTGGGTTGGTTAACCAATTCTCACATCTTGTGCCTATTCTTTAATCTAGTGAATGCATAATTATTTGATTAGATAAGCAAATTAAAACGTTATAATGCATATTTGCAGACGGACAAGGCTCTTCCGGACTGTACTGAACACTAGTCCATTGAAACTCTGAATGTTTCAAGCTATTATTTGTGCAATTTAAATGCTTCCCGAGCAAGTAGTAGTAGTAGTTTAACACGTATCCATCGATAGCTAGGTCAGGTCGACATCGGTCTGGAATCCGTTTACACGAATTATACAAGACTCCTACGCTCACGGATCTTTAAAATCCACTTTTGAGTAAGGTAGCTGATGCTAAAGGGCACAACTGTGCACCATTGTTGCCCACAAGGCTTCTCATTTATGGGAAAGGTCTCATCATCATAACCTACAATCATACTCCAACATTTGGTTTCATCAAAATATAATTTATGAATGACATTACCAAAAGGTTAAACTACATGACACACAAAAATCAAACAAACTCTCCGGATAAACCCTTTTAACTCCCCCGCACACTTGACTCAATTCTTTACTTGAAACATTTTGCATCCAAGAGCGATTCTCCCTCGAAAGGCTCGTGATCTTCAATCATCTGGCTCACTCGCTCCTTCTGGGCTTCGTCGGAGATATCAACCTTCGTCCATTCGTAAAGTTCCATGTCATAGCACTCGTCAACCACAAATTGTGGTATTTCTTTCCCACGGAAAAGCCATAGACCCTTCACTTTAAATGGTGCTTCTGTCCCAATCACTAGCATCTTCCCAAATGCATATTTCCTGGCAAGATCCATGCGCTGAAGAAAACCACTAACCTTGTTCAGTGTAACGAAGGAAACTGTGTTCTCATTGTTGTATTTGTAATCACAGAACCAAAGAGAATAACCCTCCGGATCATACATGTCCCAGAATCCTGCCATAAAAAAAAAAGGACATTACTATTTATGCACATTTAACATTTTATTCAAGAGCTACCCAAAAAAAAAAACAATTTAAAGAAAATTATGTGACATAACGCCTTTGTCTTGCACAATTTTTTTATCTACTAAATAAAATCCACTTCATTAATTATCACAACTGTTGCCTCCTCAGTTGGACAACCACGTATGTAAAAAAGGTTACCTTTGATTGCAACCTCCCGGAAGTTGGTCTTTGTGTTTGAGTAGAGCCGTTTCCACTCATCGAGTATCATCGGGCTAGGAGGTAACAGATCAAGGGGATTTTTAGGTTTAGGCTTTGGTGCTTCTTCTTCTTCCTCGCCAGCTTCCACTTTTGACTTTTCCTTTGTCTCTTCTTTCTTAACTTCTTTCTTTGGCTCATCCTTATGCTTGGGCTTAGCAGGTTCTTTAGGCTGGGAAGGCTTTTTTGCAGATTGAATTGGTGGAACTGCCTCAGTTTGCTTCACGTCACCAAGTACCTTTTTGAAGTTTGGTTGATTGACCAAGGTCCAAAAATATCTCTCAACATGAGGGAACTCTGAGGTGAAGCTCTTGGTCATTAATTGAGTAAAACCAAAATACAAGTTGCATGTCATTATGATGTCAGCCAGAGTCACGGAGTGCCCCACAAGATAAGTGTTTGAAGCAAGGTGAGTATTCAAAGCACCAAGTGCTCTCTTCAAAGCGGAGATAGCAGCTTCCTCAACCTTCATGCAGAGAAGCAAATAAAAGAGGCATAAAGCTATTGGGAAAATACATTTTACATTTTAATACCTCCCAAAAATAGTCAAAATTTCATTTTTTCCTACTAAGAAACAACAAGCCTTGTTTCATTTTCTTTCAAAAACATGCTCCAAACATATATTTAGTTCCAACAATTACTACTTCCACTAAATATGATACTAAGCGAAAGAAACAATGACAAACAAAACAGGAGAAAAGATCAGACCAAAAGTGAAGCCCGCATCCAACATAATTTATAAGCCAACACTAATCTACCACCGTACCAAATAACTGAGTTAAGTGAAAGACCTCACAACATGCACAAGCAAAATAAACTTTCATGACTCCAGTTTACGCATCTACCCATCTTTTCATTTACACTGAAACTTACTGAAAGAAAATACAAAGGTAGAGAGAAAAACTCACAGGAGGAAGATATGGAGCGTAACCCCATCTTGGTCTAAACCAAGTCAAAATGTGGACATCAATTTCTAATGATGCAAAATCAATCCACTGTTCAACGTGGCCCTGAACCATGAGTGGAAAATGCCAAGAACAATAATTAATGAGATCATAAGAATGGTTCTTCCTTTGAAGTAGAAAGGAAGAATGCATGCAGACAGCATGGAGAAGAAATTAACGTCACATACCATATTAAGAAGGAAAGAAAAAGAATTAAAAAGCAAAAACATTATCTCACATAATCAATAGGAGAGGAGCCAAATAGATTGCAATGGGTCTTCAAGCGAGAAACTGCAAATGCAACAAGATGGAAAGACTATCAACACTATCACCAACAACTCACACATACATATCACTGCTCCAAGAGTTGGCATGCAGTTGTTACCGTATCTTGCTATGGCATTGCTCTCAAATATGGAACCATCAGGTGTCTCCAACACAGGGATCTAAATAAATAACAAGTCATCTTTCAAAATGTTATCAATAATTTCTAAAAGCATTAAATTTGCTAGTGGTGAATTTGAAAGATCCTTATCCCACCTTCCCAATAGGGTTCATCTTAATAAATTCTGGAGTTTTATTTGAAACCCCCATCTCAAAATGTGTGGCTATTTCGACTTGAACGCCAACATACTCTGCAGCAATAAGTGTCTTGAAACTATTTTTATTTGTCTTCCCTGAATGCAAGACCTGTAGATTGTACAAGTCATCAAATCATCTTCGAAAATACAAAACCTCCAAATTATCTACTTCAAGAAGATGCTAATAACAGTTCAATTTTATAAGTTAACTCCTCCACCAATAACAACTCTATCATTGTAGACAGATAACTACTTTTGTTTCAACATAAACAAACTATGTCAAATAATGGAACTTTCTATAATTACATAAAACATAAATTTTAAGAAGAAAAATTGAATGTGACATAACCAAGTGTAGAATTCCAGATTTATCTTCACGTTTTCTTAACCAGTTAGCATCAGATTAATATCTGATCCTCCATTACAGAAGAATCAGATTGATATCTGATCATATTCTAGGTCAATTCGGTTTTCGATTTCTAGTAGGTCGATTCATTTTTCAACAAATTGTCTTTCTATGAATAAAGGTAAATGAGAGAAGTTAAAATCATCTCTCAAAAATCCACATAAAACGTCACGGGCCAAGTACAAAAAAAAAAAAAGAAGAAAATCTATCCGAGCTTTAAACTTCATGTAGAAGCTAAATCCTAAAATAGATTAAAACATAGACAACACAGGAAAGTGACGTTCCCCACAATTTCCCTGCTGAATAAATACAAGCCGGGTAAAAGGTAGACAATTCAACCTTGCAAGCGTTTCACTGGAAATAAAAACAGTGAAATAAGAAACAAAGAAATCAAAATAAAAACTCACTAGAGCCATGGCTTCTCAGATAAACGTTTCGCTCCAATATCAGATCTGCAAACAAATTACATAAAAAAAATCTATCACGAAGACAGTTTTCTGAACTATATACAAAAATCGCACTGAATCTTAGTTAATTTTCCATCTGCAAAATAGAATTCGAATCGCGAACACAGTTTTCGAGAATGAACGAGGAGACCAAGAAAGATAAAAAACAGAAAGAAGAAAACAAGGAGGAGGAGAAGAGGGGAGAGACCTGGGCAGGGAGAGGGGAGCGTTTTACCGAAAGCAAGTGCTGCGACAGTGGGATAGAGAGGGAGGAAAGCGCAAAACTAGGGCTTTTGAGAGGAACGAATCGGGTCTCCAAAATGGATATTCTTTTTGTGACCCTAATCTCACTCAGGGTTATTTATGTCAATTACCGGTAGAACACAAGGATAGTTTGGTCATACTAAATTGCTCAAGTGTTGAAGTTTCGATTTTGGTTTGATCTGAAGTTTTCCAGAAGGCAGAAGATTTGAAGAGAGACGAAGGAAATGGGTAGGAGGGCTGACGAGGAGTATGATTACTTGTTCAAAGTTGTGTTGATCGGCGATTCTGGTGTTGGTAAATCCAACCTCCTCTCCCGATTCACGCGCAATGAGTTCTGCTTGGAGTCTAAGTCCACCATTGGGGTTGAGTTTGCCACACGTACGCTTCAGGTTCTCACTCTTCTCTCTCTCTCTCTCTCTCTCTCTCTCTCTCTCTCTCTCCTACTCCATACTTTTCTTTCCCGCTGCTTTTTTTTTTTTTTGCTATATGTTTGAGTTTTAATACTATTGTGCTTTTGATTCTTGATCTGCTTCACTATTGCTGTGGATTAGTTCTGGAACTTCGTTCTTATTGTGAAATTTTGGAAGTTTTGTCTTTCTTAGGTATTATAGTGATGAAAACTTAGTTTGAATATTCGGAAATGTAGCAGATATAGTTTAATTTTTGGTTTCCGCAACAAGTTCTATTAGATCTGGATTTATTGGTTTTGTTTTTCGTTTAGCTTTGCGGTTCTGTTCCTGGAATTTATTTCTGCTCTGTCGGAACGCAATAATTAGGTTGAGTTACGTTTTTTTTAATTATGGGCATTAAATGAGGGTCAAGTGTCTGATAAAGTAAATAAACTGATTATTGAAATTAAGATTATATATAAATGCTAAAGATCAGTTTGAGCTTCTTGGGGTCCCATTTACTGAAGATTTATTCAGAAGAAACATCTGCGTTGCTCTTCAATTTTGAACAGATAACAAAAGAGCCATAAATCTTTTCATTTGTGTCTTCCCTATGCAAAGCTATCTCACCTCATTTTTTTATGCTATTTGCGGCATGCCACTCGAGTAATCATGTTCCACTATGCAATTCGTTGCACTTTGGGCCCGTTCTCACCTTTCCCCATTTCCCATTGTCTGTCCTCCTCCACTCTTTCCCAAATATCCTGTTCTGTTATGCCTGTATTTGATAGCTAATGGTTCATCCTGGCACTTGTCGAGCAGCGCAGCTCGACACGTAAAACGTGCCTAATATTAGCACGGTCGATGTTTTAGTGTATATGACATGAATAACGAGATGGGTAATGATTTTTTTCAATAACATGGTTAGATTGTCATATAGGTCGAAGGAAGAACTATTGAAGATAAGATATGTTATTTGACATAAATAACATGGTTTGATTGTTGTATAGGTCGAAGGTAGAACTATTAAAGCTCAGATATGGGATACTGCTGGTCAGGAGCGGTACAGGGCAATTACAAGTGCATACTACCGGGGAGCTCTTGGAGCTCTTCTTGTATATGATGTGACAAAGCCGACCTCATTTGAAAATGTGAGTCGATGGCTGAAAGAGCTCCGAGATCATGCAGACTCCAACATAGTCATCATGTTAATTGGCAACAAGACTGATCTCAAGCATCTCCAGGCAGTGGCCACAGAGGATGCTCAAGGTTATTCAGAAAAAGAAGGGCTATCCTTTATAGAAACTTCTGCTCTCGAAGCCACCAATGTGGAGAAGGCTTTTCAGACGATTCTGTCGGAGATATATCGAATAATCAGTAAGAAGACACTTTCTACAGATGAGGCGCCGGCTTCTGGTATTAAGGAAGGAAAAACTATCGAAGTTGGAGGCCCGGAGCCTGATACGAAGAAGACCTGCTGTTCTTCCTAGTTTCCTTGCAGGGTAATTTTCATATACAGCTCCTTTCCTACTTTTCTTTTCTTCCTTCTTCTTTTGCTTTTTGGCGCTCTTCAATTTTGAATTTGATTCATTATAGTGATCAAACTTTGTTTTGGTTAAATTGTGAAGATTCATATCAAATTGTTTGTTGGATGTGTTGCTTGAGTAATGTATTTCATGATTGTTCTCGTGATCTGCTTTGGAGTTCCTGAATTTGGATGCATATTTTTTGTTCCCATCGTTCTTTTTTTTTTCTCATATGATTATAATCTTCTCACTTATATAATTCATTGATCATTGAAGAATCTGATTGTCTGGGAATGGATTTTGTAGAACATGTTCATTTACTCAGTAAATCAAACTTTATATTGAGAGAAAATAGTTACTATTTAGTGAAGTTGAAAAGGCAAATAAAACCAAGTGACATTCATAGCTAGAATTGCTTTTTATGGTCTCATAAAATATGTTACATTTTACAAGTAAAATCCGACAGTTAGAAACCTTTTACTCTGAAATGCCCTTTGTCGATTAATAGGTGGATTATGGTTCATCTTGAACCTGAAATACAATCGACAAGCATAGCCGGTTCACTCATTATTTTATTTTATTTTTTAATTAAAAAAAAAAAAACACTGAAAAGTACAGTTTCGAAACAGTCAAAGTATGGTTCAAAACATGCAAAAGTTGTCATTTTTTTACAAAGGGAGTGTCAAATACAGTGGAAGAGATATCTTTTTGATAGTTCACGACACAAATTTCCAAGCCTTGTACAAGAGACTGCTAGCCACAACAATTGCTTTTCTGCTGAATTGGTTGGCCCTTGATAGGAACAGTCCCTGTCGATCTGCTGGCACTTGGCTGGCTACCCATTCTGCATATATTTTAAGACGTTCAACCAGATAAACAAGATATAGACCAGGAGAAGACAATCCCACAAACAAATTGCATCTTCCTCAAGATATGTAGGTGGAATATGGAAACAGATTTATAACTCATAATAGTAGTACAATGTATTTAAGATATGTGATTTTTAAGAACATATTTCGATTATCATTTATTACTTTCGTGTTACTCGTCAATTCAAATTCCCAGTTTTTGTAATTCAATTTATGTAGAAATGCTTCATGTTAGATTACTCTAACAAACTTTGATGAGTCAGTATGAGTTTCTCCTAATTTTGCATCTCTCCCTCTAGCACCCATGCCACTCTAATTCTCCCATAACCCTCTAGTATCCTACTTCCCAATCATTTCCTGTCCTGGAATGGCCCTCTCCTCAAGGTGGTACACTTTAAGTTTCAGAACTAACAACAGTTTCATGGGATTAGTGCTTCTACTGCAACCAATCTTGTATTTGCATATTGATTGAATAATCCACAATTTAGAAGAGATACTGCACTCACTTTTTCTTAATTTCAGCAGCCATGATTAAGAAAGCCTGTTCCACATTGATAGAGTCTTTAGCACTGGTCTCCAGAAATGGGATCCCTAACCCATCCGCAAATACCTGCAGTTTGTAAACGTGTTACAAAGTTTTATTGATTGGCTGGAAATAAAATCCAACATACAGCTCAAGAGAAGTTATCATTTAACTTTTCCAGCAGTAGAGTAGAGAGAGAGAGAGAGAGAGAGCACGCCAAAATATATATAAAGCAAGAAGCATTGGAGAGAGAAGAACCGCAGAGAAGAATGATAGGATGTACAGCATTAATAAGGCTAGTTATCTATATTGATATGTCTTTGTATACATTTGCATTTAAAACACTAAGATAACATAAAATACAATGATGTTAAAATGTGACAATGTGGACTCAATATAACTAAAATGTGGAAAATTAAAATTACTGCTCAATACCTTAGCTGCTTGAGTGTCCACAACTTTGTTCTCAACTAAATCACATTTATTCCCAACTAGAAGCTTGCACACGCTGTCATTCGCATACCTATCAATCTCATTCAACCACTGTTTGACATTGTTGAAGCTCTCCATCTCCGTCACATCGTAAACAATCTGTTTCAAATAATTCATTAAAGTTTATTGCCAATAATGAATAAGATTTGATTCCAACAAAAAAAATCCACGCTCACATTACCATGTTAATAGAACATAGAAGCAAGTTATCTTCACAAATCATCAACTTTCAATTACAGTTAATTGAATATTTTCAATCACAATTAAATAGTATGATAATAAGTAAACGGTGATTTGCTTCACAAACCAACATGAAGCATTAAAATAGCAGTCAGTAGAATCAATTTTTCTGCATCCCAAAGGAAAATGAAAGAATTCCTTACAATTATCCCATGAGCTCCTCGATAATAGCTGCTTGTTATGGTCCTGAATCTTTCCTGTCCTGCAGTATCCCACTGAGAAAGTATAGCAGAAGTGGTCAAACTTAATGCTATTCAGCTATCATAAACCTTCAAACCATGCATGGTTATCAATCATATTACAAGTGGTAAATAAAGTCGAGAATATAATATGTTGAATGAATAACTGAAAGATGGAAAATAAATTAATTTTTTGTACTTGATCATAGCTGTAAACATGGATCGACTTAGCGAGAAACAATGAAGTACCAACAGCACCGATGCTGTACTTAGCATAGGCTTTGTTACTTGCTTACTTTCAAAGAAAACAAGGACCATAAGCTGTATAGACAAAAAGTTAGATTGATGAACAAAATAAGAACATGTATTTCCCACTGAACCATGCACATTTATCAAGCATCTTCATTGTAAATACAAATTATTACTCTAAATGTCATATTAGCAAATGCTTTGAAATTAAGAGTGGAATTGACAAGAACCAAAAATAGGATCTTGATGAAGAGAAACTTCAAATAATTGAAATTAAACAGTCAAAATTTAGAGTTTTCCATTGCATACTTGTACGTAGATGGTAATGTGCCTTCCGATGCAAAAATAAATTGCAAGTTTCGTGATTCAGTATTTACAGCTTTAAAACAGCATATGCCTTTTTCGAAAGACTATTGACTTGCCTAACTTAATCTTTTAATTCTCAAGCATAGATGTTCAAGTGCTTCCTTACCCTTACCAGCAATTAACTAGCTTGCATGCATTTCTTGTTTACATATCTGGTGAATGGAAATGCCTAGTCAAGGCATTATCTCACAGCTTGATAATTGAGAGGATAAAAGGTTATATTTTCCTCTATCTTTAATTATTTATTTATTAATCTATAACTTAAGCCGGAATAACGTTTCTGAAACCAAAAATCCTAAAATATACACCCACCCAAGAAGTCAGACAATTCTTACAATGAATTTTACATCTACCCAATCTATAATGACACAAGTATCAGTCAGCAACAACAGTTGGAATGCAAGATACTCCAGCAAACCAACTAGTCATGTTTGAAGAGAAATAAGTAAAATGAGTAAAAAGAAACGAGATTGGGGAATCTCTAAACCCCCATAGAAGCTCCAGAATCATTTCAATGATACAACAAAGCAGAAACTACTTTAGAGTCAATGAATTCTTTATAATGGACAACAAATCAACATTCTGCTCACAATTTGCAGCTTGATAGTCTTCCCATCCAACTCCACAGTTCTGATTTTCTGAAGGAAAAAAACACACACACAAGATTTCCAATCAATAAAAAAAAAAAACAGGCATCACAAGGAGCTCACAATGCACGCTACACGCATTCTCCAATAAACTTACAAAATCAACTCCGATGGTACTTATATAGCTGTCAACGTAGGAATCATCCTGTGCAGAAAGGATAATGGGAGAGAGAACAATATTAGAAACCCTAAATTGGCGCTCATACACGAAATTTTCCCTCAAAAGATGAAGAACAGAGTTAGAAAATGAACTCACAGCAAATCTTAGGAGCAGGCACGACTTTCCCACCGACGAGTCACCGATTAGCAAAAGCTTGAACAAATAGTCGCTACAAAAAAGAGGGAAAAACAAAACAACAAAATCGGAATGCAATAATGGTTCAGGAAACGGAAAGAGGGGATAAAAATGGAGAGAGGAAAGAAATTACTATTCGTTGCTCATGATTCCCAGATGTTGCAGATTCCCAGATGTTGAAGATTTGCTGAAAAATCTTTGTTTTATTTACGAGCTGACTCTCGACTAGAGTGTATAATATTAATTATTATGGAAGTGGAGGACTTGTTATGTAATTGCAAGCAAGTTGGGGTACTTCATTGTAAATTTAGATTTTCCAAGGATGCTAAACGGGGCTGCCTGCCTGCCTAGTCTCAGTCAAACGTCTTTCCGGCGGAAGAAGGGCGATTCGGTAATTTCATCCGATGCGAATCGCGTTTTCCGACACGTGGACCTAGAAGCGGGAGGAGAGGAGTACAAATTCTCCTCTGCGTTTCGTTGCTCCGTTACAGCGGAAACCTAAGCTTCTCTTTGCAAAAATGGCGAGTTTCGATCAAGCGCCTCCTGGAGATTCTAAGGCCGGAGAGAAGATCTTCAAGACTAAGTGCGCACAGTGCCATACCGTCGAGAGAGGCGCTGGTCACAAACAAGGTCCCGGTTATAGATTCCCCTTCTTCTGATCTCTATTACCTGTTTTCATTTATTTTGCAAATTTTTGTTTTGATCCGCTCCACTGTGGATTCGTCCCTTAACATTCCGATTGCTGCTCAATTGCTATAAATGTTTATGATGGGTTTTAGCTTTCTTTTGATGGAGATTTTTTTTTCTTTTCCCCTCTCATAGTTTGATTCCGATACATACTTTTGAGCGGGTGTCAAGAACTCTTCTAAAAGATTTGATGGGTTAAGAAGAACTAGTTCTAGACATGAGAAATTTTACTTTTATTCGGATATCAAAGTCTTTTGAAGGTTAACTCCCCACAAAGCTGCGTCGGTGATAATTTACTGGATTGTCAGCCTTTTAGACTTATTATATAAGAAGAGAAATTTATTGAGAATTTGTTTCCCAACAAACCTTTCATTTTAACCATGCAATGAAATGAGAACTCACTGTAAATCCAGAAAATTTATGCCCATGTAGAGCCTGCCTGTTAGTGTATATGGAAATATCCTCTTCTTTCATTAAATATCTCATTTTTGTCATGCTTTTCTTCATGCTAATAGTTGTGTTTCTTCAAATTTTCAGGACCTAATTTGAATGGTTTGTTTGGGAGGCAATCGGGCACTACTCCCGGTTATTCCTACTCAGCCGCCAACAAGAACATGGCCGTAATATGGGGGGAGAATACATTGTATGATTATTTGCTGAATCCCAAGAAGGTATACTAATTTCTTATTTCATACATTTTTTTCAGCATTCACCTACTGTAAATATTTAAGTGTGATCCTTGGACAATGATAGTGCATTATATGGTTTCCCCCCGCGCATGCCAAAAGTTGGCGGCTCAATCCTTTTTTGGCAGTACTCTTCCTCCACTTCCAAAAGCATATAAAAAAAGCGGTTTTGCTTTATCCAATAAGTTTTATGATTTAATTGCATAAATAATTCTATCCTCAACTTACCTATTCTTTTCATATTCACCCTAGTAATTCGATCCACATCGGATAGTACAATGAAGATAAAATGGTATGATTATTGAAAAAGCATGTAAAACAAACTGCTTTGCTTCTTCAAATGAATAAATAAGTTTTATGATATAATTGCATAAATGGTTTTATCCTCGGCTTACCAGTTGTTTTCACATTTGCCCTTCATAATTTGGTCCACATCTGGTAGTACAATGATGTGAGTGGGTAGGATTATTTATGCCGTGAGATTTACTGCTTTTGGATACATTTCTTTCGACCCGTGAACATGGGTGGTTGTGAAGCCTTATATTTTGAATTCTTGATACCAAAGTCGGGTATTTAATTATACATAAGGGGGAATGATGGGAATTGAGCTCTCTTTGGATTGTAGCTCTATGAAGAATAAAAATTGATCTTAGAATTTTTATCTACTGCAAGTGTTTTATATTTTGCATTGTTCAAGTGATGCATATAAAAGTGATAATCAGAAATCAATTTAGTCTTCGATTGTTTTAGCAAGTGATGACAAATTAATTAATTCGCAATGAACTGTTAATTGAACAAGTCTTGTGCTGATTTTCCATGACTTGGTCAATGCAGTACATTCCTGGAACAAAGATGGTTTTCCCTGGACTGAAGAAACCGCAGGAACGGGCGGATCTCATTGCTTACCTGAAGGCATCAACCGCCTAAGCACATGTATTTTTTCGAGGCTATTTTATTTTTTTCCACAAGAGGAATAAGATTGTTGTGGATTGTGAAGTACTTATTTTCCTGGAAAAGTAGGAAAATCTCTGGAATATTGTTGTTTGGATAATCTGATTGATGTCTGAGAACGCCAGTTTTGATGATTCTGCTCAATTCTGAATGCTAATTCATTTATTCAAAAGCATATTTCTAATTTTTTTCCTTTTTAATTCGTTAATCCTTCATTGCATACAAGTTTTAATGTCATAAATGAAAGTCATCAGATTATGAAACCAGAAAATAAAGGTCAAAGAAGAATTGCACAGACAAATTATACAGAAGGCTTAACATTTTTCTTTCTTCTCATTCTCTATAAATATTAAGTACAGTGAGCCAATGCTGTCACACGGCAGAGACTTATAGAAGAGTGGATAAGGAGACTTAGCCATAAGGAGTGGGTAACTGCAAAAGACTATAATTTGGACCTGTAAGATTGAAATAACGTCGCAGGTTAAAGCTTAGTGAGTCCATCGGCAAGCTATAATGCAGAGGGAGTAAAAACGATCCCCGCAGTTGGTTGGAAGCAACCTTTCTCCAAACAAAATGAAAATCGAATTCATCATGTTTGGCTTTTGGAGTGAAAAACAGAATTCAAAGCCAAAATAAGCTGCACTAACATTGTCACAGTACAGAATCGGTGGCTCTTTCATTAAGATACATAAATCCGAAAGCAATTTCTTCAACCACCAAAGTTCATACACCGTGTCAGCAAGGCTACGATATTCAGCCTTGGCGCAGCATCGGGAGACAGAACGTTGCTTGGAAGAAGACCACGAAATCAAATTTGAGCCCATGAAGATGCAATGACCACTAGCACTTCGGCAATCATCAAGGAAGGAACCCAAATTTGCATCAGCATATCCAAGTAAATCAAAATCAACGCGAAACTGGAGGAAATAATCAATAGTACCTTGTAAATATCAAAAGATTCGTTTCAAGGCCTTCCAATGAGCATGGGTAGGCGAGTGCATAAATTGGGACAGTTTGTTGACAGAAAGAAATATCAGGGCGTGTGAGTGTACAATATTGAAGCCCACCAATGAGTTGCCTATAAACAGAACCATCCGCAAGAGAAGTGCGGATGGTGAGGGAAATAATTGGGCCAGACTCCAGTGGAGTCACAATGCTATCACAATTTTGCATACCAACTCGACAAAGAAGATCCTTGATATACTTTGGTTGGTTCAATAGCAAGCAAGTAGGGTTGCAAGTCACGGAGATACACAGAAAATGATGGAGGGAACCAAGATCTTTCCACGCAAACTTCTCATGTAGAAAACCAACTAGCTTATCAACAATTGAGGCTTGATTCCCTGTTAATAAAACATCATTAACGTAGACAAGTATAATTAGATGTACTGAACCAGATTGGTAGACAAACATAGAGGAGTCAGCACCAGAAACCGTGAAACCAAATTCAAGAAGAGCTTTGTGGAGTTTATGGTACCAAGCCCGAGAGGACTGTTTGAAGCCATACAAGGCTTTGTGAAAGCCGACAAACATTGGAAGGATGAGAAAAGTCAAAAAACCCAGAGGCTGCTCCATCAAGACGACTTCAGATAAATCGCCATGAAAAAAGGCATTGCTCACATCAAGTTGTTTGATAGCCCACTGCTTCGATAAGGCCAAAGAGAGCATAACCTGAATGGTTGGGTGTTTCACAACGAGACTAAACATTTCGGCACAGTCCAAATTGACTGTTTGATGGAAACCTTTCACATCTAGACGGACCTTGTAACGACTAATGCTCCCGTTAGGTTGAGTTTCAAGCTTGAACACTCATTTCCAGCCTACAACCAAAGCACCAGAAGGTAAGGGAACCAAAGTCCAAGTTTTATTGTGATATAGTGCTTGCATTTCTTTGTTCATGGTAGTGAACCATTGAGGATAGACAAAAGCTTGATGGTATGTGGGCAACTCAGTGGTAAGATAGGAAATGTTAGTTTGCCAAGACTTTGGCTTAGAAACACCAGCTTTAGACCTGGTAACCATGGGGTGCACATTAGTAGCTAGCCTATTGTTACATGAGTCAGAAATAACAGTAACCGGTAGAGAAGGATGAGAACAAGAAGGAGATGCGGAAGAAGAGAAAGGAGAAGTAGTAGGAGTTGTGGAAGGAAGGAGAAAATAAGGAAGAATGAATGGAATAAGAACATAGGATGAAGAAGAAGGGAAAAGAGCTTTGAAAAAACAGCAAAAAAAGATAAAGAGGTTTCATGAAAAACAACATCACGAGAGACGTACACGCAAACTGCAGAAGGATGAAGTGCAGTATAACCTTTGTGATTGGAGAAATACACATTCTAAAGAACGAGGTTGAAGTTTAGAGGAATTGTAGGGTCGTAAATTTGAAAAACAAGAACACCAAAAAATCTTGAGATGAGTGGAAGATGGAGCATAACAAAGCAAGGTGTCATGAGGTGTTTTGAATTGAAGGATAGGAGTTGGCAAGATATTGATAAGATATATAAAGCAGTAAAACAAGCATAGGACTAGAAGCTTGTGGGAAGATTTGTTTGAAACAAAAGAGACAAGCCAACTTCAACAATATGATGATTTTTTCTCTCAACTCTACCATTTTGCGCAGGAGAATAGAGGCATGATAGCCGATGAATAATGCCAGTGGAATGGAAAAATGAAGACAAAGATCGGAACTCTCCACCCCAATCGAACTGAACCATTTTAATAGTTTTACCAAATTGAGTAGAAACCCAAGAACTAATTTTTCAAAAAATGTTAGCGAGTTTGTCTTTTGTTTTGAGGAGAAACAACCATCAATAACGACTAAAGTCATCGATCAACGAAAGGAAATAACGGTAACCATCGATAGAAATTTCATAACACGATCTCCATATGTCAGTATGAATTAAATCAAGAGGACAAGAGCATGTGAAACATAGACCGTATATGGTAAGCAATGTGATTTACTAAGTGGACAAACTTTACATAAAATTTTGAACGAACGAGGTGAAAGTGAAAAATTATAAGAAAAACGAATACTATGAATTATAGAACAAGTTGGGTGTCCTAGTCGTTGATGCCAAAGTGAAAAGTCATGGATCGTGGAAGAGGAAAACGTTGAAGGAGTGACAATGGACGAAGGCGATCAAAGAGGAATGTAGTATAATTCCTTATTAAGAAGACCCCGCAACAAGGTCATCTGAGACTTCAAATCCTTAATAAGAAAATGAAAAGGATAGAAAATAACTGAGATATTATTATTCACACAAAGACGATGGATGCCGACAGATTATGACAAAGAGATGGAGAATGTAAAGTTTGGCAAAGCTCTAGAACTCGACCAGACGAAGTGGAAATTAAAGAAACCAATGTGAGAAATCAGAACATGCGTACCATTTGCAACTAGAATCTGCTTCGAACCTGGGTAAGGGGCATCGTGAGACAACAGGGATGGATTAGGAGTGAAAAAGTTGGACGTTCCTAAGTCCAGACACCAAGAAGATGAGGAGGATGCTTTAGATGTAAGCAGAACAGAGGGACAACCAGGCGAGCTGATCACCGTGTTCAAAGTCTAGGGTGTGGGCCTAAAAGCAAGGTCAGACCGGTGATAACAGACCGAGGCATTGTGACCCATTTTGTGATAGATTTAGCATCTTGGCCGAAAAGAATTTGAGCAAGAACGCCAATGTTGTTGAGGCCCAGAAGGATGACTGAGTATGCTCGGACCATTTGAGAATGGAGGGGAGAACGACATAGGATGAGAATTAAGGCGTATTGTGGAACTGGGTGGAAGAGCGGCTGCCTGAGCCATGGGGGGAAGAAGCGAGATGGTGGAGTTCTATTTGTTGAGGCAGGACTCATAGCTCGGTAGGAAACTGTGAATTTCTTCGATAGTCAACTCAACAGAGAGATTAGATACTACGATGACAAGCGAGTTGTAATTACTCCCTAAGCTGTTAAGAAGGTAGAGGAGCTAATCCTTGATGGGAACGGGTTCTCCAATTGCAACCAGATTATTACAAGTACTGTTATATTTCTGAATAAATTCATTGACCGATAATCCATCTTTGCTAAGGCAGCGAAGTTAGCTTCACAGTTCAGTATTACGGGCTAGCGAGTTGTAAGAGTAGAGACGAGCCAAAGGTTGCCATATTTTTGCCGCCAACGAGTATACGACTATTTGAGGAATAACAAAGTAAGAGAGGGAGGAATAGAGCTAGAGTTGTTTAACGACCAAGTCCAGGGCTGGGCTCTCGAGCCCGCCAAGGACTGGACCAAACGGTCCCCAAAAGAATCTGATCCAGTCTCTATCAAGCTCGCCAGCGCAGCTCTTGGGCTCGGCTCAACTCGCCCTGTCTCATGAAACCGGGGCAGGCCAGGCTCGGCTCACTACATTAATAGGTTGAGCTTGCTAGCTCGTTAAACAACTCTACACTGGCTTTGTTAGGCTCGTTGATTTAGCTCAGTTCAGCTCGTTTAACTCGTGGCTCGCGAGCAAGTTTAGGTTGAAATTTTTTCAAGATGTATTATTAAGTTCGGCTAGTTTAACTCGTTAGACTGAGTAAGCCGAATTATTTCTGGATCGACTCAGTTTGGCTCGACTGACTAATTTGTCATCTCTAAATAGAGTCAACTCGTAACAAAATAATTGTGGTGCTGCCAACTATAGTAGGATATTTTAGTGGAGGTAGATAGCCCGTGTTCAGAAAATGTTCAAGACCATTCGCAATGACACCATTCAGCAATTGATTCTTATTAACAAGATAGTTATCCAGAGATAATTTGACAGTGAGATTTTGTGTTTGGGAAGGGAATGGTGGTAAGAAAGCATAAGGTTAAAAGTGGACTTCACTGCTTGGGGATGCCTACAGACAATCAAGAAGATTCATTGGCTCTAACACCAAGTCAATAGATTATGAAACCTGGGCTGGATAAATTATACAGAAGGCTTAACATTTTTCCTTCTTCTCATTGATTATAAATGTTAAGTTCAATACGCCAATGCTGCCACGTGGCAGAGAATTACAGAAAAGAGGATAAGAAGGAGACTTAGGCATACGTCGTGGGTAACTGCAGAAGAAGTCGGTAACTGATATGCGACGGATCCGTCACCCTTCAAAAATTCGATGGAGTTTTTCGAATCAAGTTTCAAGTTTCTGTTTTGTAGATTTTCATGGAAGAATATGTTTTAAATATATCAAATATTTCAATTCAGCATCTACTTATATTACGACATTCTTCAAGATAAGGCATAAACAGAAAATTAAACACACATTGAAAGATTATTCGATTTTCTCAAAAATCTACCTACACCCTAACTTTTGAAGAGTATTTGCAATAGTTGGTACTCGTATTTGTCTGTTTTGAAAAAAATAAGCTTTGTAAAAATTGTAACTAATATTTCAAGGTTTCTAGAATGAGGTAAATCGTAAAATTTAGACATCTTTTGCTTAGCCAATTAGTCCAATTACATAGAGGCTTTTTCGAGCCAAAGACCAATCCGAGTTCAACCATCTTTTTTTAGAGAAGATGTTAACACTTTAATTTTAACTTTTGTTTGTTTGTTTTTAAGATTTTGTTGAATATTATGCTGGTAGGGACCATCTTAGATTAAAAGAAGACCATAAAGTGATTGGTTTACTCATTTGGCCTCGCACTTCCTTTCTCCCATTTTTTTTCTTTTGAATATTTACTCATTTTGTAAGAACTGTGGATAGAAACGCTAATTCTTTTGGATGTTTTACTTATAACCTCTTTATGCCTTGTAATCTTCAACACATTGACATTTTGAAAATGAAAAATTGAAGTTATCTTTATCCAAACCTTGAAGCTTCCAAATCTCAAGTAGCCGCATTTCCTCAGTGGATTATATCTGAGTGTATGTATGGTTTCGGCTTTCACCGTTGTTATTGTAGTAGAATCTATTTTATTGCCTCATTCTCTATCTCTTCTCTAAAGGTAGAACATTTAGTAAACGTGTACAAAGTTCACTTCACAGTAAGTTGGAGAACTCTTTCTCAAGCAGAGCCAAAGACCCGAGAATGTGTCTTTTTATCACCTTCCGACCAACGAGTAATACTTTATCCATATCTTTTCATCCCCATCGATTCACCCCCTCATTTTTAAACACAGTCAATTCCACACATACAACTTCAACTTGCCACAATAATCGCATCCATTCGTTTTCAAACGAGAGAGTTATGCCTCTCCAAAGTTAATACATTATTCTCGACTAGTGATTTGATCATAACTTTCATTCCATATTGACTTAGGCCGTAATAGTTTGAGGGCACATTTTCGACATCAAAGGTTAGAAATTGTTAAAATTTCAGCGTCAAAAACCAAGTACAACTCGAATTGTTGCTATTCAAAGTTGCTGTCTGTTTCCAGCAAAACAACGACAAATCAAATTTTCATGTGTTTTGATTTTCACCCATTTTGAGGCACATGAACAATAGAATACCTTTAAACTCTAACTTGGATAAAATCGTTGATGAAGGCGCGAGTTGGTGGGTTGGAATGCAATTAGAAGTTATTTCTTATTTGGGTAATTATCAAATTCATTTTCGAAATATAAGATAATTAACAGACTAGAATTGAAAGTAGTTTGGTTTACAAAATCATTCTCCAACTATTGATACGTTGACAAAATAGCTCAGGATGACTTTGTTAATATATCTGTATTTTAACAGTGGCTTTGTTTTCAAAAATAATTTTAGACAACGCATGCGAACTCGATAATTACCCTTTTTTTTATTTTTATTGGAAAAGTCTGTTAAACGGAGATGTTACAGACTTTTAATGAAATTCGGAGTTACAGTGGAGGATAATAGATAGTCAATTTGTTGGGTTTTGTTCCTCGATCAAATCAAACTCCCCCTTTATAGTAAAACTGACAAGGAGTGGATTGGATTTTTGGATTATTAATTTCGTCAAACGTAAATCTCTGGACTATAGTTCCACCGGATTTCTCTCTCCCCACCATCAAATTGTCAATGCTAACTGAAATTAGACTTCAATCCATGGATCCCCTCAACGATAGGATCACCCACCGTCCACATCTTACTCTACTTTCTTTTTTATAAATTCAGCTTCCCATTTTGTTCTTTTTATCTCTGAAAATTCTCAAACCGATTACACTCACCGCTGTCGGTGGATAAACAACAGTTCTACTTGTTGGAAGGGCGGTTTCCGGCGACGGGGAAACCGCTCTACGTATGCTGATCTTTCCTCTTCCGCGTGTACAGAATTTTCCTTGAAAAAAAGCTAGAAAACAATGGCTGGAAATTGCCATTGCGAATGTCCAGAAACAACCCAATGGTTGAAAGGAAAATTGGTCGGAGCTGGATCGTTTGGCAGAGTCCACTTAGCCATGCATATCGCAACAGGAGGGATCTTTGTAGCAAAATCTGCAGAAACGGAAGCAGGAATCGAGGCTTTGAAAAAGGAAGCTAAAATCCTCGAGACACTACAGTCACCACACGTTGTCAGATACCTGGGCAAGAATTTCTTCAAGACTAAAAATGGTGAGCTTGAGCTTAACGTTTTAATGGAGTTTATGGGAGGAGGGAGTTTGTCAGATATTGCAGAAAAATTTGGTGGGTTGATAAAAGAAGAGGTAGTTCGTCTTTATACCAGAGAGATTCTCAAGGGTTTGAGCTATCTTCATAGAGATGGGCTTGTTCATGGTGACCTGAAATGCAAGAATGTGCTCGTGGGTTCGTCGGGAAACGTCAAATTAGCAGATTTTGGATTCGCAAGAAGGATAAAAAAGTTCAAAGAAAATGTGGGTTCCGATTGTTTTCGGCGATTATCCATCGGAGGAACTCCACTATGGATGGCTCCTGAAGTTTTGAGAAACGAAAGTTCTGATTTTTCTTCTGATATTTGGTCTCTTGGCTGCACAGTAATTGAAATGGCGACTGGGTCACCTCCATGGGGAAATAAGTTTTCAGGCTCCTCTCCAATGGCGGCAGTGTTGAAGATCGCATGTGACGACGAAAAGCCTCAATTTCCACCGTTATTCTCCGAACAAGGGCGGGATTTCTTAGCCAAGTGCTTAGACAGAGACCCGGAAAGAAGATGGACGGCTGAGAAATTACTCAACCACTCCTTCGTTTCGGTTGGAGAAAACGGAGTTTCAGGCTCACCGGCAAGTGTTTTGGAAGTCGATGCTTTCGCTGCAGAAACGGAGAAAACACCAAATTGCAGAAGAAATCCATTCTCGAGGTGTTGTGAGGAGAGAGAGGAGAGGGAGGGGAGAGAAAAAGAAGTAGAGAGTAAGTTGTCTTTTGCATTATCGTCTGAGAATTGGATTACTGTTAGATGACAAACTTTTTCTAGATCTTGTTTCAAAACCAAGCACTGAAAATTTTGTAAATATCCAATGAAACTCATCTTCATCTTCGTCTTCGTCCTCCTGTATTCGATTCGATGCTCTGGAACAGATGGAACATAACTGGGCCAAGCCCATTTTGAATCGATGTTATTAACCTAACATAAATTTGATCTTGATCCGTGTTTGTGGAAAATCGAGTTGCAGCTGATCGAAGTTTTGTTTATGATCTCCAAAAATCCCAGATTTCTTGTTTGTTTCCCGAGAAAATTTTCAACGGCCGCAAGTGAATTGCTGCCTTTCGCTTCTCTCCCACCGCGCCCTTCCATCAACCAAACCAAGCAAGCTCATGCTTGCGTCATCGTTAATGGCGCCGCCAATGACGGCCGATTCTTGGATCACCTTCTCTCCCTACTTGCTCCTTCCCCATCAATTCCATTTCAGTATTCCCTCTCGATTTTACAATCAATCGCAGAGCCATCTGTTTTCGCCATTAACAACGCCATTCGATGCTTCGCAAAGGGCGAACAGCCGAGGGAGTCGCTTCGATTATACGTGCGTATGCGTAGATGGTTTCTGGAACCTAATAAGCATACATTTACTTTCGTCTTGCAGGCTTGTAGCAATGCTCTGGCCATTACCGAAGGGACCCAAATTCAAAACCATGTACTAAAACTTGGATTCAAAGAAGATGTTTATGTTCGGAACGCATTAATTCATTTGTACTGCGCTTGTTGCAGAGTTGAAAGTGCAAAACGGTTATTCGAAGACAGTCCGCGATGCAGAGATGTTGTTTCTTGGAATTCCATGCTAGCTGGTCTTGTAAGAGATGGGCAGATTGTTAATGCACAGAAGCTGTTCGATGAAATGCCTGAGAGAGATGTTATCTCATGGAGCACTATGATTATGGGCTATGTTCATAATGGACTGTTAGAGAAAGGCTTAGAGTGCTTTGAAAAGATGAGAAAAAGAGGAGTTACCCTGAACGAAGCCATACTCGTTTCAGTTCTCTCGGTGTCTGCTCAATGGGGCCTGCTCGGGCTAGGTCGATTGGTTCATTCCCTTGTAGAATCACTCAAATTTCCAGTGACTTCTTCTCTCGGTACCGCGCTTATAGATATGTACGCTAAATGTGGCTGCATAGACAAGGCTAGATTCTTATTCGACAAGATGCTTCAGAGAGATCGTTGCTCGTGGAATGCTATGATATGTGGGTTGGCCTCTCATGGTCGTGGGAGAGAAGCGCTTGCACTTTTCGAAAAGTTCATAAACGAAGGTTTCATCCCCAAAAATGTTACTTTTATTGGGGTGTTGAACGCATGTAGCAGAGGTGGTCTAGTCGGCGAAGGCAGGCATTATTTCACTTTAATGACAAAAAAGTATGGAATTGAGCCAGAAATGGAACATTATGGATGCATGGTCGATCTCTTTAGTCGTGCAGGTTTCATAAATGACGCCATTGAGTTGGTCAAAGCGATGAATATTCTGCCCGACCCTGTACTGTGGGCGACGGTGGTCGGTTCTTGTAAGATTCATGGATTTGTAGAGTTAGGTGAAAAAATTGGAAAGGAGTTGATTCAATCAGACCCTTTGCACACCGGGCACTACGTTCAATTAGCTAGCATATATGCAAAGCTAAGCAAATGGGAGGACGTGAGCAGAGTTAGAAGATTAATGGTCGAAAGAAAGGCAAGTAAAACTGCTGGTTGGAGCTTGATCGAAGCAAAAGGGAGGGTTCATCGATTTGCAGTGGGAGACAGAGAGCACGCGCAACAGAAAGAGATAGACGAAATGCTCCAAACTGTTAGAAGGAGAGTCGCAGAAGCTGGGTACAGAGCAGACGTTTCTAGCGTAATCCACGACATCGAGGAGGAAGAAAAGGAAAATTTGGTGAAAGAGCACAGCGAGAGGCTGGCAATGGCGTTCGGTTTGCTGGTGACCAAGGATGGGGATTGCATTAGAATTATAAAGAATCTGAGGGTTTGTGGAGATTGTCATGAGGTGAGCAAGCTCATCTCAGATGTTTTTAGAAGAGAGATTGTTGTGAGAGATGGAAGCAGATTTCATCATTTCAAGAATGGGAAGTGCTCTTGTCAAGATCATTGGTAATTTGTTCAGCATATTTCTGATTTTTTTGACCTAAACTTTGATTGCTTTCAAACAAAACTGGCTGTACACTTGCTGCTCATCATCACAGAAAGAAGTGGGACGAAGGCTGTTGTTAATGTTGTATTGATACAATGCTAAGAGATTAACAACGTAAGAATTTGAAATTAGGATGTTTCTTTCCTACCCTTTACTCATTTTGCTCATGAGACAAAAATATCAACCTCTGTGGGATCAAACTAACAAAAAAAAAAAAAAAAAAAAAAAAACAACATAATCTAGAAACCCATTATCGATGAGCTTAGATTGAGCAGAGGCTTCAAGGTACCAGGAGCAAACTTACGAGCAAAAAGGTAGCAAAGGGAAGTCATGTCTGAGTTGTAGAGGCACTTTGTGCTATTGTTTCTAATAGAACGTATCAGCCCTTCTGTAATATTGGCCGGGCCATACGTCGCAGGGTGGGGTCCACCTATCGACCAGTCGACCCATGTCACTGTTCGGTTTGAATTCAGAGAACCATGAAACATATTAAGGAATGTAGGAATATAATGCTCGTCTGGATAGCAGGCTGGCTTGCAATATTTTGTGAAGAGGGTGTAGTATTTCACGTCTGATATGACGTAAACAGCAACCGAGCGGTTCATCTCAAACCATTGAGATCCTTTTCGCCATTGAGCAAGTTTAATATGGGGGAGCATATTTCGGCTGTAACGGCCTCGCCCATATCGAGTAGGCTCATCATAGGACTCGACGAAGCTGTGGGAAGAAGCAATGAGATATTTGTAGACGGTTTTGAAGCCGTAGACCGGAATGCAGCTCTCGGAAAGAAGAACAAATCTCTCGTTTGAAAAGTCGAGCAGAGCGTTGGCTAGAAGCCGGCGCTCGGCATCAGAAAGAGTTGCACTACCCCAAGCAACAAACTGAACAGAAGATTGAAAATGAATTATTTACAGAGATTATATAGAATCTAATAAATCCTGGAATTGGAACAAATCTAGCAGGTAAGAGTAGTCACTCATTAACAGAATCTTCCGCATGAAGTTTAAAAGGATCAACAACAACACCGATTATAATTATACCAACAAATTTCACCTTTCTATTTAAGTGATTCTCGATACACTGACTAACAGTCTCAGATCTCAAACATAGATCGAGAAGCAGCCTACGGCGAGCAGCAGATGCCTCGTGAGTCGACCCGAGTCAGCCTTCTAGACATAAAGTTTTTTATGGAAGAGATCATGGCATAGTTAATTAGTTTTATGCAACACATTCATATGATTAGGTGAAACAAACCTATGCCAACATCTTCTTTGTTAAGAACTAGGCCTTCACATATACATTGACATGTCAAGCAAATAACCCGCCCTCGAGTGAAGAATACACATAATCGAGCTTCCCATTTTCCTCGTGCAATTGTGATCTTTTACCAATTAACTTATTATTCATGCATTTAAGCCATGACTCCAAACCGAGATAACTTTAAGTTAGTTTACTTGTGCCAATGCAATTTAACCTTTTTAAACTAGGAAAAGTAGTGAAATTGTTAGTACCTGGCTTGGGATTTGCCTCTGGTAGAAAACAGAGGTAGAGGATACATTGAGTTCATAACCAGGGTTGCTATGGACATAGATAGAAAACAGCTCTTCATGGCCATGAAAGAACCTCTCCCACAATGGGAGCATGGGCAGAGGGCCTCTTGTCAAAAACATGAAGGCAACTTTTGGAACTCTAGGAAATGGGTAATCCTCTTTCTTTGGTACCATTGAAGCTCTCCAAAACAGCTCTTGATCCGACATTCCATGAGTCAAATTTGAGGGTTGGACGAAATTCTCAATGCCCAAACAATTGTCCTTCTCACACACAGGAAAAATGGTACAATTGTTCACCGCATCAGGCGCAGCGCCAGATAAATGGTTAATAAGAGAGTAAAGCTCGGATTGTGAACTGAAGTACTGGTTCATATGAGACGTGGTAGCTAACCCAATAACCACACCAGCCACAAAGACTAATAAAAAAGAGAGAACTTGCACAAGTTTAAGCAAACCCGAGTGCTTCTCTGGATCATCCTTGTCCACCCTGAACCTGGGCATCGCTGTCATCCAACTTTTTGCCCAAAGAAATTTCAAAATTAATAAAAAAAAAAAAAAAAAACAGAAAACAAGTCTACAGATCTCTCAGTACCGAAGCAAAACTCTCCCCCTTACATCTCCATAGAAAGAACACCGGCATTAAATAACAGATGGGATAAAGCCTTAATAAAGCACAAGGGCAGAGGCATAGGAAGTATCGTCCAAATAACTCAAAGTGCGAAACGGATAGTCTAAGAATCGACGTAACGACAAAAAAAAAAACGGAGAAATCGAAGAATTGCGAGCGGGAAGAGGAAAACTCGAAGCGTAAAAAATCAGATCTCCTGAAAATAGAAGAGTAGGCGACTGAACAGCGCGAAGAACAAACCAAAAAGAGAAAGAAAGGTCGATGTCGAAGAAACCCAACAAATAAAACCTTGCAAAGAATAGATAGTGAAATCAGTTGTGTAAAGATTGGAAGACAAAACAGAGAGACGAGGAGAGAGAAAGAGAGATTGACAGGGAGAGCAATGAAGGAGATAGAGAGAGAGAGAGAGAGAGAGAGAGGGAAGGAGAAGAAGCGGAAAATCAGAATCAGAGTGGCACCTACAGTGCATTAGGCGATAGGATTAAATTCCAACAACCCGCTGATTAAACACAATTAAGATTGCTAATTAATAATTAATACGTATTTTGAGAAGTAGCACAATGCACATTAGTCGTGCTAATTTTGCAAAACCTTGTCATATAATTATAATATATTAAAGAGGCGTTAAATGTAATTAGTTGCTTTCAACATTTCTAATCACCAATTAAGGAAAGCATTTGATCAGTGCAGGTGGTGCCACGTGGATACACATGCTTTTATTTGATAAATAAAATGTGAACCAATAATAGCATCATTCCACCTGCACCAAATATGTGTTTTTGCCTAATATCCCTCCTTAACCTTTCCTAAATTAAACCTATATCCTAATCATCGCCTAAAAAATATAAATAATTAACGATTGAAACACGACCCAAAATGGATTGGTCCACAGACGATAATGAGATGACTAAAAATTAATTTATTCTTTCTGATCGATCATTGACGACTTTTACTGCAAATATTATAGTATTTGTTAGAAAACGACGATACAATGTTAATAGAAAACTCAATTTTTCCCAACAATCTTTTGAGATACTGACATATTTGTAAGTGTCGCAGAATAATATTTTTCAAGAGAAATATTTATATGTACATTTTCATTTTGCATTATAATCGTAGAGTCTCTGGTGTTTCGAGTACAATATTATACGTTTTGAGTCGGAACTCCCACAGATTTATTATTGGGATTAACACAAAACTCGTTGTAGTAAATAAAAAGATGAATTTTATTTATAAAACGTTTAATTTTTACTATCTCAAAAGATATAAGTTTCACCTTCAAAATCAAATAAAATTTTAGGTGGTTTTTGGCTCAAAAGCTAAGGAAGACTGGTTAGTTATAATAATTATTAAAAAATTATAAATGGTATAATAAATGTTCAATGATGATAGAATCTATTTAAATATATAGTTTTAAGAGTAATTAATAATTAAGAAGATTAATTTAGTAATTAGTAGGAGGAGAGAAGCTGACGTGTGAATTTCATATTCATTCACCGTCCAACACGAGAAAAAAATTATGATCCAGATTTGGTCGCCAACTGTTTCTCTTTCTTCAAATTATGAATTTTCCGGATAGAATTCCTGCTTCTCATCATCATCCGTCATCAATGCTAATTCGAAATCTAGTTCAATCTTTCCGTTTCAGATTGAAATGGATGAGTTTATTTGGGAGATTGCACTGGGGGCTTGAGCAGGAGACGCGGACAGATGGAGCAGGGGCTTCAGAATGATGTTGAAATTGAGGGTTTTGAGAGGGGTGGCTCTGGAGTTGCCGAGGATAAAGATTCTGTCGTTGTGACGATGAATGAACCCCTGTTGCTTCGTAGAAGAAGCAGCATCAACAAAACCTCTCAGCTCGGCATTGTTGGCGCCAATGTATGCCCCATTGAAAGCCTCGACTACGAGTATGTCATGTTTTAAGCTACAGCTGCTACTCTGATTTTCCTCGGTTTAATCCAATTATCGGAATCCAATCTGTTACTTCGTCTTCTGTTAATTTTTTTCTTTTTCAATCCCGCCGTTTTTTTTTCGTCGGTGAGAAAATAATCAAGGATTCAAAGGAAAAAGATCGAATCCCGCGCTATCATTCTTGATTTTTAGCCAAAATTTCCTGCAATGGTCATATAACGTACATTCAACTTAACTCTGTTCCTTAATATACGTCTTATCCGCAGAATTCAAGGAAAAAAAATCGAAACGTCTCACATCCAGTATAGAATGTTGCATTAATGAACTATAGTAGATCAGAATCCCCGATACAATAACTTATATTTTATTCCAGGGCAAAGAGCATGGTCATCATGTCTTCTGTCAAAATTTGTAAGATCTGTTATAAAGAAAGCGACGCTGAAGCAGTATAACTTAGAACCAAAATGATATAACTGTCACTGAACTTCTGCCTCAGAGACTGCCCTTTGGATGTAAAATGTTTGGGTAATCTCCTCTTTTTATGCATTGTTTTAGGATCGCAGAGAATGATTTTTTTCATGCAGGACTGGAGATCCAGAACAAAGAAAGAGATATTTCAATATCTTGTCCTCAAATGGACGCTTGCGCTGCTTATTGGTGTCGGCACAGGGCTTGTTGGCTTCTTCAATAACCTTGCTGTTGAAAATATAGCTGGGTTCAAACTACTGCTTGCTAACAACTTCATGCTTCAAAACAAGTAAGTCCCAATTACTTAAACCGAATCAGTATTTTAGTGTCATTCTGTTACCATTTTCTTTATGATCGTGTTGCTTGAGAAATATGAGTAATATTTGCTGATTTTTCAATTCTAATTATCATAACTTGTTAGTTTACGAGTGAACTTGCATCATAGCAGTACCCTGTTGTTTGCTTTCTTTCTATGCAAAACCCACCTCTTTTATTTATGTATATTAAAAATCATACATCACAATTCAAAATTACTCAATTGTCTATCGGTACACATTTGTCGCATGCTGGAAAGAGGGTCAATTTCTTTTCATTTATGTCATCATATATGGTTGTGATATATGCTAGAGGAACTATTTGTGGCTAATATCATACTTTAACCTTTTTAAGTAAAAAATATCACAAGTAATAGCCAGATTATTTTACCCGTGAGTGGTGTAGAAGTAAATTTCGTGTTAGTTTAGAGCCAATTTTGATCTCTTTTTATCTCCTGTGTTATATTCAATTCTTTGCAAGCTGACGTGTTCATCTATGCTATTTTTTCCCATTTATAAAGTTAAAAGTAATGTCTTTACAATGTTTAAATTGAAAGAGCTGGAGAGTTTTTACAATGGCAATACAAAGACTTTATCACTAACTCTAGTGTAGGTTTTATCAGGCATTTGCAGCACTTGCTAGTTGCAACATGGTTTTGGCTATTGCTGCATCTGCATTATGTGCCTACATTGCACCTGCAGCTGCAGGCTCTGGCGTTCCAGAAGTGAAAGCATACCTCAATGGGATAGATGCTCATTCCATGTTGGCCCCAACTATCCTCTTTGTAAAGGTTAGCTAGACATGATTTTGTTCAAGAAAACTGGTATAGGTTGTCATCGTCTTTTTATAGCAGCACAATAAATCAGGTGCTCTTTAAGTCATTCTCATCAAATTCCTTAATCACCTTTCTATGTTAATGTATAGTTCTTATACATTACACGGAAAATAGCATCTGAATACTAACATAAATTGAATATGGCAGATCTTTGGTTCAGTTTTAGGTGTTGCTGCTGGATTTGTTGTGGGTAAGGAAGGACCGATGGTACATACTGGTGCATGCATAGCTTCTTTACTTGGCCAAGGAGGGTCTCGAAAATACCACTTAACTTGGAAGTGGCTCACATACTTCAACAATGATAGGGATAGGCGGGATTTGATCACCTGTGGTGCTGCTGCTGGAGTAGCAGCTGCCTTCCGTGCCCCAGTTGGTGGAGTTCTCTTTGCCCTTGAAGAAGCTGCTTCATGGTCTCTCTCTCTCTCTCTCTCTCTCTCTCTCTGGCTATGTGTGTGTTTGAGATACACTATCTACAGCTGGAGAACTTATTGAGAGAGGCAAAAGTCGAGTGACACTTCTTAGTGTGTAAAGTTTAATCTTCATTCAATTGTGATGTTCTTGTTCACTTCTCTCTCAATCATTTAAATTTAGGTTAATCTTTTCTCTATTATTCATAATGTAATTCCTATATTCTTTGTTATTTATTATTCATAGGTGGAGGAATGCTCTTCTTTGGAGAACCTTCTTTACAACTGCTGTAGTGGCATTTGTGTTAAAAGGTTTCATAGGGTTTTGTCGGGGAGGAAAATGTGGACTTTTTGGCGAGGAAGACCTAGTTATGTATGATGTTAATTCAGAAAAAGTTTTGTACCGTACCCCAGATTTACTGGCTGTGATATTACTAGGAGTTCTCGGTGGTGTCTTTGGAAGCCTTTACAATTATTTTGTCGACAAGGTTCTCCGCACTTACAGCATCGTCAATGAGTAAGTCCTAAAAATCATTCATTTTCTGTTGCTGTTACTGTACTACAAGCATGCACGTAATTATTCCTATTCAAATATACAAATACGTGGATAATAGAAGAGTTTTATGATAACAAACTGAATGATAATTTCACTATTACTAATTGTAGTGAATTAATTGCAGGAGAGGTCCTTCCCTTAAAATCCTACTTGTTGCTGCCATTTCTCTATTGACTTCTTGTTGCTCTTACGGTCTTCCATGGCTCTCCATCTGCATACCTTGCCCTGCTCACTTGGAGGATCAGTGTCCCACCATAGGTCGCACTGGTAATTACAAGAGCTTTCAGTGCCCTCCTAACCATTACAATGATCTTGCCTCGCTTTTCCTGAATACCAATGATGACGCAATTCGCAACCTGCTGAGCTCTGCTTCTGATAAGGAATTTCACCTCTCAACCCTTGCAATTTTCTTTGCTGCCATCTACTTTCTTGGCATTATCACTTATGGAATTGCTATTCCATCTGGCCTCTTCATTCCTGTCTTACTTGCTGGGTCATCTTATGGTCGCCTTGTTGGGACACTTGTTGGGTCTCTATCCAATCTTGATGTGGGTCTCTTTGCTCTCCTCGGAGCTGCATCTTTTCTTGGCGGCACCATGAGAATGACAGTTTCTATATGCATCATCCTTCTTGAACTTACTAATGATCTTTTGATGCTACCATTGGTGATGCTTGTACTTCTAATTTCAAAAACTGTAGCTGATTGTTTTAACAAAGGTGTCTACGACCAAATTGTCAAAATGAAGGGGTTGCCATACGTGGAAGCCCATGCAGAGCCATATATGAGACACTTGGTTGTCAGTGATGTCATGTCTGGTCCGCTGATTACATTTTCTGGAGTAGAAAAGGTTGGAACCTTAATGCATGCTTTGAAGATGACAAAACATAATGGATTCCCTGTTATTGATGAGCCCCCAATATCGGATGCTCCGGAATTGTGTGGACTTGTTCTGAGGTCTCATCTTCTTGTGTTGCTCAAAGGGAAGAATTTCACTAAGCATAAAGGGACTACTGGAGCCGCAATAATGAGTAGATTTACTGCATATGATTTTGCAAAAGCAGGATCAGGTAAAGGGGTGAAGATTGAGGACTTGGATATCAAAGTGGATGAGATGGAGATGTATCTAGATCTCCATCTTATTACAAATACATCCCCTTATACCGTAGTGGAAACAGCGTCTCTTGCTAAAGCAGCTATTCTCTTTCGTGACCTTGCCTTGCGTCACTTATTGGTGGTGCCAAAGAAACAAGGGGTAAGACCTTCTTATCATCTCTTAAGTAGAATAAATGGTTACACCATGCAAGCTGGAGAAAGTGCTTTGAGAAGAGTGATAATGAGTAGACTCATTTTACTGCCTTTTTTTTATCGAGACGATAACACGAAAACAAACAATTTGTCAAATATTTTTATCATTTTATTTAACTATTAAAAGTTGACACCTTACTATTTTGATTGTTAAAGTGAAAGAAAAATGTATTTTTTTGCTAAATTAGTTTTCAAAAGGTCATGCTTGTTATTATAGTTCACAACTGCGGTATTATTACTCACCCATTGTAGTGGTCTTTTGCATTGAAAAATGATTTTATTTACTTGAACTAGAAATCTTATTCTATTCTGTCAACTTAGTTATCAGGACAATGTAATTTCTTACACTTGCTCTACTCGATTGGTTGAAGCAATGCAATCTATAATTAAACAACTTCTTTGTCAATGTTTTCAGCGGCCTCCAATTGTCGGAATCCTTACACGACATGACTTAATGCAGGAGCACGTGCTAGGACTTTACCCACATTTCAATACTGATAAGTAAAGGAGGCAAGTTAGTTAGAGCTTCGTGTGATACTACATTTATCGGCTATCCTTATGTTCTCAGTGATTTTGTCATTTCTTCTAGTGTTATCTTGAAACTGAGGCATTTATAAACCAGAGTGGGTGAATAAGTGTTTTTTCTTTTTACTATTTTGCATAGCCAGTAAATTGATAGATAAAGCAGTAAATGATACTTTTGAGTTTGAATTGTATTTACATATGTGTATTTATTTTATTTCTTAATTTAAGTGTTTTTTTTTTTCTTACTAGGTTTTATACATGTATATCTAATCTTAATCAATAAGCTCTATTATGATATCAAAGCTAGGGTTTAGACTGGTTTTCTTCTTCATAGAAATCGACTCTTGTTGCAAACCCTAGCTACCGTCTAGTCCGGCGACAATGATAGTCGCATCCTCCGGCTGGCATTTCTAGTCGTGCAGCGCGTTCTCTGGTCGGCATTTCCAGTCGTGCAGCGCATTCTCCAGTCAGCATTTCCAGTCTTGACTCCTCCTCGGTCAGTGACAGTCGCGCGGCTCTGTCATCTCTGACGAGCCATTTCCAGTTGAGCGACTCTATCATTGCGCAGCTGTGTCTGACTTCTCCAGTCGCCACTCTTTCTCTATCATCTCCTGCATGCGGCTCTGTCATCTTCAGCATCAACAACATCAAGCTTCAGCAACATGACAGACTGTGTTTCTTTAGTTGGTCTCTCAGCAACTTCTATTTGCAAATAGAAGGTCGACAATAGAGGAGTCACACCTCCTTTGGAAAGAAAATGACGTGAACCATCATTACCTTGGTCAATTTCTCTATGGGTGTCTTGTCTCAATTCGTTCTCCATGGTAGAATAACATTTGGGCACCAGCTCCACTGGTTATTCTAATTAGAATTTCACTATTACCTCTCATAAGTTAAAATGGGGTAACTTTCTTCAATAGTGTCAGTTCGTCAAACTCTTAAGAAAGGGCAAATTTGACTCTCTCTGGGTCTATAGTGAAGCCTGAAGATGAAGGTGGGAGACTGAGAACTCAATTGTCATGTCATGGCTGGTGAATTCAATGGAGCTAGATATTTGTAACGCCCCAATTTTAAAATTTTCAATTTAATTTCCTCAATTTGAAATCATAATTTAAAAATCCTAAAAATTTTCTAAATTGATTTAGAATTAAATTCGAGCTTTAAAACCTAATTGTAGAATATTGAATACCTCTTTAAATAATAATTTAAACATTAAATGCACGGAAGCTTTAAAGAGAGTTTGAAACATTAAATATTTGGTCAACATTGAAAATAAATGCGGAATTAAAACACTTCATAAAATTTTATTTATCAATAAAATTTAATATATTTTATTTAATGTTTCAACTCAAATAAAAACATGAAATATTTTTGAAACACTAAAACATACTGATTTAAATTCCTTCATTCCAACCAAAAACATTTTTTTCTTCTGTACGCCTCTTGGAGATTCTCGAGCACAACCATTTCTTTCTGAGATAAAAACTCAGATACATCATAAAATTATATAAACTATTCAAAGTTTCAACTCAAATAAAAACATGAAGTATTTTTGATACACTGAAATATACTAATTTAAATTCCATCATTCAAACAAAAAACATTTTTTTCTTTTGTACGCCTCTAGGAGGTTCTCGATCACAGTCATTTCTTCCTCAGATAAGAACTCACCTACATCATAAAAGTATACAAACTATGAGATTTAACTCAGTTAGTGAAAATACGTACAAGTGTCAAAATTGACATTAATTTTTACCGTAATCTAATTTAACAATTACATACTGGTTTGTACTCATTTCCCAACCTTAGACTTAGCCATCTTATTTTCGTTTGGGCGTAGTCATGTTCAAGCTCACCATCTCATTGTCGTTCAGGCTTTTGGTTTCATATATTTTTTTATCAATCCCATCATATTCATCCACATAAAAAAATGTCATACAAATTTTATCTTTATACAATACTATGTCAATGCCTAAATATGCGTGCTCAAATATCGGAAATATATAAAAAAATAATTGTGAGAAAATAATATAGATTTTGTGATATAGAGCCGTAGTCAAATCATAGAAAACGTGGTATTTTCACTTTGAATTCCGAGAAATTATTTAGATTTTTTTTTCTAATATTCCAATAATATTCTGCTTAAATACAATCTTTGGTATTAAATCCACATTTAAATAAATCTAACTTTCAGAATAACTAAGGCGGAATTTCCTTACTTGTGCTCTTAGGTCGGATCGGGGAGGATTGGATCGATTTGAATCGATTTGGACAACTTCCAGGATTTGTCCTGCTTAAATCAAATATTTGTATTAAATTCCTACTTCGAAAAATCCATTTCATATCGATTTAGGCAGAAATTCTTTACCGATAAAATCCTAGATCAGTTCGGGCTGAAATTTGGGTCTGGTCTGGCTCAGTTGGGCCAGGTCCGGTTCGGTTGGGCCAAGTCAAATGAACCGGGTTGATTGGTTCGCTGGTTCATGGGTTCACGTTGCAACCCGACCCTTCCCTTTCTTCCTATCTTTCTTCTTTGCGATGTCTTCTTTTTCTCGTTTCTCCTTCGTCGCGCACACCGGACACATAGCGTGTGTTTGTTGGAGTTCTTCTGTGCTTGAAGAACTCAAGAGGGAGAGAAATGTTGGTGTAATTTCCTCCAACACCGAACATCTCTATTTATAGGAGAGGTTTGCACCCTGCTCCTCTAAGAAATCCGAGTTCAACTCGAATTTTTTGGACTGTCATCTGCTCCTCGGATTTCTAGAGGAGAAACTAAATGAAGTTCCCCCAAATCCGAATTCAGCTCAGATTTGCTGAGCTGTAAATCCGAACTTCTCTGTACCTGCACAATTTTTAGGTTAAGTTCATCCGATTTTTGAATATAATGTGAATCTTGGAGATTTTAATAATCAAATCAAGGATTACGTTTTTTATTTTTGAATTGATTTGGGGATTTGAAATTTGAAATTTTGAATTTGAACCATAGGTTGTTATAATATTGTTTGGATCTATCTCTTTCTTCCAATTGCGAATAATATCTGAATGGCTGTAAATGAGACTTCCTCTTACTTTGGGAATGCTGGACAGGTCTTCAAGATCCAGATTCATTTGAGAAAGGCCAAACAATGAGAAAAGAGCGTAACGCAATACTACATTGATCTCAAAACTCTATGACAATAATTTGATTTATGCTGTGATTACAAGTGGCACTATGCAAAGAATAGTGCCTTATGTCAGAAAATAGTCGAGAAAGATAGGGTATTCGATTTCCTGGTTGGTCTAAACAAGGGTTTGGATGAGGTGTGAGGACATATACTGGGTCGAGATCCTCTTCCAAACACTCGTGAAGTGTTTGCCGAAGTTTGAAGAGAAGAGAATCGTTGACTGGTGATGCTTGGCCATGAGTCAAGCCCTCCTACAGCAGAGACCTCTGCATTGATGATCAACTCCAAGGTATCCTAAGCGCTCAGATCGACTCGTTTGCGAGTTTTGTCATAAATTCTGACACGTTAAAGCTAAATGTTGGAAGCTACATGGCAAGTCTGCTGACTTCACTCAAACCAACAAATCCTCTCGCAACAACAAAGGAAGCTTCCAAGCCTTATATGAAGTACCTGCAATATCTCAATCATATAGTGACAATTCTTTTTTCAACAAAGAAAACCTAGAACAATTGTATCATTTTTGGGGTTCGCATTAGTCTACTATTATCTCATCTAATCCATCATCTTCTGTAGCACAAAAAGGTATGCATGCAGCAATATTTTGTGTCTCATTAGATAAATCCCGACCCCTGGATCATTGATTCAAGGGCCACTGATCATATGACAGATTCTTCTTATATGTTTTGAACCTATTTTCATTGTTTTATAAATAAAAAAAAATCAAAATTGCATATGGTTCAATGTCTGCAATTGATGGAAAAGGTTTTATTATTGTCTCTCCTTCCCTTACCTTAAACAATATACTTCATGTGCCCAACTTATCTTATAACTTATTATTAGTTAGCAAAATAACTTATGATTCTAACTGTCTAATCAAATTTGTGTCTATTGATTGTGTTTTTCAGGACCAATGCTTGGGGAAGATGATTGACAATGCTAAAGAAAGCAGTAGTCTTTACTACTTTGCCTCAGACAGCCTCTCGAGCAAACAAGTTCAGAAACCATGTTCCTTTAATTTTTTATCTTTACAAAATAAAATTATGTTATGACACTATAGACTTGGTCATCCTAGCTTTGGTTATTTGAAATACTTATTTTCTGCATTATTCAAGGATAAAAATATTAGTTCCTTTCAATGCGAGATTTGTCAAGTTGCTAAACATAGACGATCTGTTTATCCTACTTTAGCATACATATCATCTAAACCTTTTTCATTTATTTATAGGGACACATGAGAATCGTCTAGGGTTAGCAATCTATCTGGCTCTAGATCGTTTATTATTTTTATTGATGATCATACAAGAAACACATGAATTTACCTTCTTAAATAAAAATCTAAGACTGCTAAAACTTTCTAAAATTTTAACTCTATAATTAAAAATTTAATTTCAGTCTAAAATTCAAGTTTTGAGAACTGATAATATAAGAGAATATTTTAACAACATTCTTGGTAAATTTCTAGTTGAACATGACATCATTCACCATAGTTCGTGTATTGATACACCTCAACCGAACGGAATCGTCGAAAGAAAAAATCAACATCTGTTAGAAGTAGCTCGAGTTCTCATGTTTTTTATAAATGTACTTACAAGATTTTTGGGGAGAGGTCATACTTAATGCTGCATAACTAATTAATAGGATGCCAAGACCCCTTTAAAAGTCTTACAATCATATTTTCTTTGCAACAGATCTTTCACTTACTTAGTACCTAAAGTTTTTGGTTGTACTTGTTTTGTTCACATTCATGATCATAATTGAAATAAATTAGATCCTAGAGCAACTGAATGTGTTTTCTTAGGTTTCACTCCTACTGAAAAATGATACAAATGTTTTGATGTGAGCTCGAGAAAAATGTTTCTTAGCATAGATGTCACATTCTTTTAAAATAAATATTTTTTAAAAAAATCTTCTCTTCAAGGGGATAATAAGAAAACGAGTGAAGATAAGTTTTGAGAAATCATTGTTATGTCTACACCTGTTCTTAACTTTGACCAAAATAGGACAACAAATGTGGAACCTGCTATGAATAATGTGGCTCCCACCTCTGAACTTCGTGTTTACTCAAGAAGGAAAGAGATGCAACATATTGATCTACTGCCTACTCCAATAGTGCCATCATTTGAACCAAGTGTTGATTCAGGTAATCTTAAGTCTATTCCATTTCCTCTAGATCAAATTTTGGAGTCTGGCCACAATGAACATGTTACAACCCTTGAACCAATCCAAAGTGATCTTATGTTCCCATAGCTCTTAGGAAGTATGTACGTAAGTGTACCAATCATCCTATTGCTCGTCATGTACCATAGCATAAACTCTCTCCTAGATTTATATGTTTCACCGCTAGCATCACTGATGATGAAATTCTAAAAACAATACAAGAAGTACTAATAATTCCAAAGTGGATGGAGGCTGTTGTAGAAGAAATGAGAGCTTTAAAGAAGAATGAAACTTAAGAAATGACAGAGCTTTCAAAAAGAAAGCACCTCGTTGGCAGCAAGTGACTTTTCACAATCAAGTATAACTCAGATGACTCGGTAGAAAAATACAAAGCTAGACTTGTAGCTTGAGGGTTTACTCAAATTTGTGGCCTAGATTATGTGGAAACATTTGCCCCAGTTGCCAAACTCAATATTGTCAGGGTTTTGCTTTCACTAACTGCTAATCTGGATTGGTATATTTTTCAGTTTGATGTTAAGAATACATTTCGTAATGGTGATTTATAAGAAGAAGTGTTCATGTAAGTGTCTGCAAGATTTGATAATGAGAGTGTTGCAAGAAAGGTCTGCCGACTAAAAAAGTCTTTATATAGCAAGCAATGCCCTTGTGTTTGGTTTGCAAGAGCTGTAAAAGAGCACGGTTATACACAAGCTCAATCGGATCGTACATTATTCTATAACACACTGTAGGAGGTAAAATTGTTATTTTGATTATGTACGTGGATGATATAGTTGTGATAGGAAACGATGAGATGGAGTTAGCATCATTGAAGAAGCTTCTTGCTCGTCAGTTTGAAATTAAGAATTTGGAAAATTTCAAGTTCTTTTTAGATATGGAAGTAGCTAGGTCAAAGAATGAGATTGTGATATCCCAGAGGAAGTATGTGCTCGATCTCCTAAAAAAGATAGGTCTCTTCGGATGCAAGCATGCCTCGACATCTATTGATCTTGATCAGAAGCTCAGTCAAAGTAAGAATGATGTGCCTGGGGACAAAGTCAAATATCAGAAATTGGTTGGAAAACTAATTTACTTAGCTCATACGAGGTCTGACATTGCATTTGTTGTTGGCTTGGTAAGCTAGTTCATGCATTATCTAGCTGAAAATCACCTCAAAGCTGTCTATAAAATTTTCTACTACCTCAAAAGAAGTCTTGGTACAAGTATTATGTTCAGGAAAAATAAAAACAGAAAGATTGAAGTGTTTACAGATGCATATTAGGTTGTTTTTATGGGGCAACCTTGTGACATGGAGCAGCAAAAAGCAAGATGTTGTGGCAAGTAGCGTTCATAACAATGACTCAAGGAGTTTGTGAAGTTATTTAGTTTAGAAGTATTCTAAAAGAACTAAAGATCGAGATTGATGAGCCAATGAAGCTGTTTTGTGACAATAAGTCAGCCATCAACATTGCTGATAATCCAGTGCAACATGATAGAACAAAATATGTAGATATTAATCGTCATTTCATCAAAGAAAGACTTGAAAGAAGGGGGATTTGTATGTCATATGTTCTTACATCTGGACAACTAGCAGATATTCTCACAAAATAACTCTACAAACAGGTGTTTGAAGGTCTTCTAATCAAGCTTGACATGACTGACATTTTTGCTCTAACTTAAGGGGCAGTGTTGAGTTAGAATTGTATTTATATATGTATATTTATTTTATTTCTTAGTTTAAGTTATTATTTTTTTTCTCACTAGATTCTATAAGTATAAATATACTTTTAATCAATGAGCAAGTAAAATAATTAAGATCTATTAGATACACTTGTGCCCAATCCACCATAGTTAAGAGTAAATCTTTTGTTATTTAGCTCACGTTCCTCTTTCTCTGACTTTCTTTTCTCTGACTTTCTCTTTATGCTTTACTATTATAGAAAAGAATTATGAAAATTGTCAAAAAAATAAAGTAGTAGTTAGTAAAAATAACAAGTAATGAGTTTTCTGTAAGAGCAATCTACTTGAAGATTATTCTTACAGAAAGTACTGAAGGTCTGGAGACAGAGAGCTAGCTTGAAGGTTGGTGGCAATGGAAGTGGTGTTAGAGCTACTGCAAATCGTCGCAATTTCCTGACCCAATTCCGGTCTTATTCTGTAAGTTCCCTTTATCTCTTTGAGCATACTGCTCTCTGTTTACGCTGAATTACCAAATTCAAATTCATTCCCTGCTGAGTTTCTACCACCATAAAACTGGCAGTGCCAATCAATGGAATTCATGATATCTATTTCTGCTCATTTTCATTTTGATTGCTCTTCTGATCTATTTTAGGATGGTAAGTAGACCCTCAAACATAAAGTAATGCTTCGCCATTCATTTGGTGGATGGTTTTGCGATACGCAAAAGTCAAGCCTTTTGAATAACTTTCATGTCAGCTGGCCAATTAAATTTAGACAAATTGGTGTTTTCAAATAAACAGCACTCCATGTTTATAAGTCCTGTCATGATTAGAGTTGTATTGGTAGTATATATAATGAAAACTGTGAGTTCCTGGAAACATCTGCTCTTTCCTACATTCAAAACCATGACTTCAAACAGCTCTTGATGTCTGTTTGGTATTAGTCGTTGTCACTCTCTGTCGCTTCCTTTGTCTCTCTCTTCTTCTTTTATTTTATTTTTTATCTCCTATTGGACAGGGCTACAATTAGCTGCTGCTTCTTGCAGAATAAACTTGATAAAGACATGATTGTGCTCCTTTCAAAGGTGCTCATTCCATACAATAACAGGTTAAACAAATGCAAATCTCTTACATCCCAGAAAAAAATCTGCTAAAAGAACAGTTATTTAATGGAGCAGCCATGTTCATCGCCCGAAATTATTGAGGTGACTATTTGTAAAACAGTGGAATAGAATAGAGCATGGATTGTTATGAACAGAAACTGATTTGATGGGTCCAATTTGTTCATTCACTGAAAGTGCTGATGTTGAAGCAAAAGCACTGCCTTTTTTAGTAGTCGTGGTGGCGAAGAAACCACTCTTCCTTCTCAAACTTCATCCACTTCTGTACTTTTCATTCATGCTAATCCCATGTTTGGCAATAGTCTCTTTTTGGAGTATTGTGTCTAGTCATCTCCAATGATCACGCAGTTTCTAACAAATTGCATTTGTCTGAAGTTGCAGGTGAGATAGCAATTGGTGGTATGAGACAAACGAAGAATGTAGAGGATCAGTGGGTTGGGAATGTCAAATGAGACGATCTGTGAGTGGAAGAAGATGTTAAAATTCCAAGAGAAATAGGAAGTAGCCATGGATTTGATGGCCTCAAGCTCGAGCTCCGAAGGAATGTCTTTTGATTTTCAAGATACAGCACTGATTTATATTGCAAGTAAAAGACTTTTGTGCTCTCCTCTCTCACTAACTATTCCAAATTTAACCATATTATCAGAATGAAGAGAATGTCTTTTAGAGAGGAAGACTGGATCAAAAAGTCTCTGGTCGATTTCGGATAGTGTTGTATTGGTCATATGATGATTTTGACATGAACAACTTTTATAGCAGCTTTTTTTTATAACATGCATAGATTTTGAGGAACAGGTTGAAGAATCTTTTGAGGATTGGTGTCATCTTCCACTTTGACCAACATCTCATCTCTAATATTCCTACGCTGCACTATTTTAGATTCTCCCTGATTTGCTCTTCTTCTTCCATTTTTCTCCAGACAACGTGATAATCTTAATTCGACAGAGTAGTAAAACCAGCAAAAACCCAACGACAATCTTGAATAAAAAACATTAAAACAGCCCAACATTTCTCAAAAAGTAGACCAACTTTAGCCATTGGATCGAGTGTTTGAACGAAACTCTGCGTGGAGTTCAAATGGGCCTCCTTTTTTCATATTGATCAGTTGTTCACAAGAGTTGACTTTTTTCTTGATTGATGGAAAGGCACACGTGGTTTCTAAATGTCAAAAGATGAGGTTGAAAAACGCATAATTAAAGGAAGAGGTAATGGCCTGACTGGCTGGTTTGATTTTAATCCCCATTACAACCAACCAAACCCAATCACAATTTCATCTTTTTACAGTGCCCACCGGATCGGAGCATCTCGGATTTGATGCGTATGTGTGTGTGTGTGTGTATAGGGTGTTTATTACACTACGTGGCAACCACTAATTGGATAAAGATTCTTTTTTTTTTTTTTGAATGGCGTCCACTCGCACTTGGTATTATTCATGTCTTCTGTCTCCACTTTGTGTCGACGGTAACTTTTCATGCCGACACCCATAAAGAATTAAGGGTTGCTGATTTGTTCCAATAAAAAAACACAATTTTATTGTGTCGTGTATGTGGAGTGAGATAATCTGAACTACTGTAAACTTTGCTTCAATAATGATCTTTTGTTAGTAGTTTTAGTTCATTTTAAAATCACGCAACATGAATGAACAACTATCAGAGACTGATTTACGAGCCCAGAGATAGCCCCCACTCCCCAGCAAAAAGAGAGAAGAAGAAATGGGCAAAGCCCGACTTTTTAGTGTTGTTTGGTGAGAGAGAGAAATGACCAAGAGAGAGGAGGAAGAAGACGATCCGCAGAATCCAGATATGGAACGCAAGCAAGCAATGTCAACCCTATCGACCCTTTAAAATTGGCCACCCAACGCTCCCTTTTGGAGAATGCGGGAAAAAAGGCAAGTTTGAAGTTTGAACTGCACATAGACATGAAATAAGAGTGTGATAATATTCTGAAAGTTGAAACCAACTCCTTGCTTTTTTTTTTCATGATGGAATTGTTATCCACATTTTCTGCTAGTGCGTGTGGGGAATGTTAAACTTTTCTTGCAAATTTTTCCATCTTTCTTTGAAATTTAAGTGGATGGAGGCAGAAAAGGGGGCCCCCTTTTCTCCTTGGGAGATGCTTGGATGGCTTATAAATTTGGGGCCATTTCCTCATTCTGCTTCAAACTCAGTTGGAGAGTCAAACTGCACCTCCTGCCCTCTTCTTGTTTTGCCTGAGAGTGAAGTTGAACAGGCGTAGAAGGAAGAGGGTTGATGGAAATGGAGAGGAGGCAAAATTACAAAGGGGACAGTGAGAGAGTGTGTGGAATAATGGGTGAAGATACTGCTCTTGATTGGAGAGGAAGACCCTCCAACCCAAACAAGCATGGTGGAATGAAAGCTGCTTCTTTTGTACTGGGTATACCACTCTCTCTCTCTCTCTCTCTCTCTCTCTCTCTCTCTCTCTCTCTCTGGGTTTTGATTTGATCATACTACCAATCCACAATTTGAAACCAAGTTGGACTGTTTCTTGGTTTGAGTGTCTGTTTTAATAAGTTTCAATCTTTTTTGGTTTAGTTTAGTGCAGTTGGGATGTTAAGATCTTCCCATCATCATAGTGTTTCTGGTGTTGTGAGAATTCCTTCATCATATGTTTTGTAATGTGTGTAATTTCAGGGTTACAAGCATTTGAGATAATGGCAATTGCTGCAGTAGGGAACAACCTGATAACATATGTAATAAACGAGATGCACTTTTCTTTGTCAGAGGCTGCAAACATCGTCACCAACTTTGTTGGAACTGTCTTTCTTTTGGCTCTTGTGGGTGGATATCTCTCTGATTCCTATCTTGGGAGTTTCTGGACCATGCTCATCTTTGGTTTTGTTGAACTCTCAGTGAGCCTCTCTCTCTCTCTCTCTCTCTCTCTCTCTCTCTCTCTCTAACAGTGGCTAATATTCAAGAAGGTAGAACATGCAGAGAAGATGCTGTCATAATATAATAGCATCTAAAAAGGGAAGAGGAATATGGGTTTGTTAAGAATCCTCTCCCAAGTTGACTAATGTACAATATTTTATTGAGATTTTCTGTTATATGTACATCTAGCATCAACCAATGAGAGAGAGAGAGAGAGAGAGAGAGAGAGAGAGAAGGAGAAAAATGGCTGGCTTTTCAATTAACTAATCTTATGTGGTAAAATTGCAGGGTTTCATACTATTATCAGTCCAAGCACATCTACCACAGCTTAAACCACCAAACTGCAATATGCTGACAGAAGGAGAAGACTGCATCAAAGCAAAAGGCTTCAAAGCCTCTATATTTTTCATTGCACTCTACTTAGTGGCTTTAGGAAGTGGGTGTGTAAAACCAAACATGATAGCTCACGGAGCAGACCAGTTCGACCTGGACAGACCCGACCAATCGAAGAAGCTTCCGACCTATTTCAACGGAGCGTATTTTGCCTTCTCGTTGGGCGAGTTGATAGCCCTTACTGTTCTTGTTTGGGTTCAGACCCATTCCGGAATGGACATTGGGTTTGGCGTCTCGGCTGCAGCCATGGCGATGGGTTTGATCAGCTTAGTTTCGGGCACTCTTTACTACAGAAACAAGCCCCCACAAGGAAGCATCTTTCTCCCAATTGCTCAAGTAATTGTCTTGATTTTTCCCTCTTTTGTTCTTCGTTGCTGATTTGGGTGTTTTGAGTTTGTTCTGTTTTGTTGGTTAAAAAGCAGTAACATCATGTGGGTACATCATAAACTATGCAATGTATATCAAAAGAGACATATAAGTTAGTGCTGTCTGCTGGCCCACCACCTTAACTTTTTCCAAAAATATTTGTTTTTTTTTTTATTTTACCAATAAATAATCCTTGTGAAAATTACTTCTGATCAGGTGTTTGTTGCTGCTTTTCTGAAGAGAAAGCAAGTTTCCCCTTCTAACCCATACATGCTTCATGGGACTCAGAACAACAATGGATCTGACAATTCAAACACTCTTCTTCTTCACACCCAAAAGTTCAGGCAAGCCCATGTCTTTCTTATCTGTTGATGGGTCGATAATTACGATCACGAGTTTTGCGAGTTTTTAATGTCTTCGAGTTGTTTTTTTTGTTTTTTTTATTTTGTGTTTTTAGCAGTACATAACATATTGAAGTTCAAACAAATGTGTCAATTTCAACTAGCTTCACTGCTGCATCGGTCGTTTAGAGCGTTGTAGCGCCCAAACAAAAGAAGTTTCACCACACGAGACTCCGCTAGCTGAACTTGACATATTTTCCCTCACAGCAACTCTGTCTAGAATTTTGACGTATTTGCCAACCTAATCCTGCTAAAAATGTATAAAAAGCAAAACGAAGAAACTTTTGAAACTCTCAAAATTACAAAACTCATGATTGAAATTACTCGATCCTTAGGTATAAAATTGACTCATCAACAGCGTTAGAGACGAGAATTCATTCTTATTATGCGTATGACTGCACGAGCAGCCCTCTAATCAGAATTTTGTTTTCTCAGGTTCTTGGACAAGGCCTGCATCAAAATTCAAGATGAAGGCAGCACAAGAGAAAGTCCATGGAGATTATGTTCAATCTCCCAAGTTGAACAAGTGAAAATTTTGATTTCAGCTGTTCCAATATTTGCCTGCACAATTGTTTTCAACACCATTCTTGCTCAGCTCCAAACCTTTACAGTCCAACAAGGCAGCATTATGAACACCCAGCTCAAATCCTTTCACATCCCCCCAGCTTCTCTCCAGTCCATCCCGTACATTATGCTCATCTTCATCGTCCCTGTATACGACACGTTTTTCATCCCATTTGCCAGAAAATTCACCGGCCACTCCTCCGGGTTGCCCCCTTTACGAAGAATTGGATTTGGCCTTTTCCTCTCCACTTTCTCCATGGTTGCAGCTGCGATTATGGAGAAAAAGAGGAGAGATTCAGCCATTTACTCAAACAACACAATATCTATCTTTTGGATTACTCCACAGTTTCTGATTTTCGGACTGTCGGAAATGTTCACTGCAGTGGGTCTCATCGAGTTCTTCTACAAACAGTCGTTGAACGGAATGCAAGCATTTCTCACTGCCATCACGTACTGCTCGTACTCGTTTGGATTCTATTTGAGTTCGTTACTGGTTTCTTTGATAAACAAGATATCTTCAACGAATTCATCAGGAGGATGGCTTCATTACAATGATTTAAACAAAGACAGACTAGATCTTTTCTACTGGATGCTTGCAGGCCTCAGCTTCATCAATTTCATTGCCTATCTCTTCTGCTCATCCTGGTTTTCTTACAATCCTGCTCTCTCTACAACATTAAAGAAGGAAAACAACTTCAATTCCTCAAGGAATATTGGGGATGATAATGTTCCCTGAAGGATATGATGGGGGGAGAGTAACAGGCTAAGAGTTCATTCCTTTGTTACATATAATTGTATCTGGTGAAGCAAAAGTTGGTCTTTTAGATTTATTCTTCCTAAAATGTGGGTGGCTGTTTAAAAGTGGTAGCGAGGTGTCAAGTTTGTGTAAAAAGAAGAAATGTATACATTAAAGGAGACTACTGTAACAACATCAAAATTTTAATTTAGTTTTTCTCTGATTTGAAACTCTCAAATTTTTTTAAGTCGATTTGTAAATTAGATTAAATTAGATCGTTGTAGAACTCTAACTTTTTAAATGTGAAATCTTTTAAAATAAAAGAAATTAGTTATTGGGTGGAAGTTTTTAAACAACTATCAATAAATATTTTTAAAAAATTTAATATTAAATAAAATCTTATTTATTAATTTCAAACAATAACGTAGTAATTAAAAATCCAACAGCTAATGAAATAATTTATTTAAATTGAAATAAAATGCAACTAAATACGTAATATCATTTTAAACGATATAAAATCATAATTTAAAAATTTTATTCAAAACTAACAACAACATCTTTCTCTGTATGCTCGTCTGTCTCTGGAAAATTCTCGATCACCGCTAGTTCATCATAATATAAAAATTCACCTACATCACAAAACTAATGCGTGAAATAAACTCAATAAGTAAAAATACGTGCATATGATTTTAATTGTATACATTACCCAATTTCATGCTTTAAAAATTACATACTGAATGGAACTCATTTTCTGATCATTAACACAAGTTCAGACTTTTAAAAAACTAGTGATTTCTTACCTTTATAAAGTTTCATCAACCATCTCAATGATCATGCATTCAAGCTTTCATTAGTTATCTCATTCGTTCAGGCTCTCATTAACATTCTCATATTTTCCGTCAATTCCATTCATTTTCATGCATTTTATACTCGCATACATTATTTTCAATTATTATTATTTTTCTTTCTACATTCCTCAGTCAATGTCTATTCTAAGTAATAACATAATTGAATAAAATTCTTTAAAGAAAATAATTTAATAATATTTCATGATGTATAGCCTACGACCAAAATATTAAAAAATCTGGTGTTTTTAGGTGTTTTTCCTGAGCATTGGATTGATCTTCCTTGCCTAAAAATTAGGAAGATTTAAACTTATTCGTTCATCTTAAAATAATCATTAAAATTAATAAAGGTAAAATTTTCTTACCAATAAAATCCTACCGTTGGATTTTCGGATCGATTTGATCATCCCTAACGATCCAAAAATATTTGATTGATAAGAAAGTTTCGGGTTGGGATCAATTTGGGTCAATTGGGCCAGTTCAATCTAGTTCTGAGTTGCTGGTCTTGTTCAGTCATTGCTAACTTGATTTAGTTGTTGGATGGTCTTGTTCAGTTCAAAATAAAAATTCTAAACCAAATTCTTCTTTCTTCTATTTTGTTTGTGGGGTTCTGTTGAGAGAGGGAGAGTGCGTAAAAGAGAGATAAAGACTGAGAGAGAGAGAGATTTACACCGCAAAGGTCTCAATTAGTTAAGAACGGTTTGGCCGAGAGGAAGTCTCCATCGGAGGGAGTCGTTCGAACAAAGGCGGAGTTGATTCAGTCTTAGCAAATTCTGACTTTCATGATGTTGCTCGCAGTGGCTGGAGTGGTTGAACGGTGGTGGTCTTGGCAAGATAAGCTCTTTGATAACCTCAATGTCTGTTGGTGCGATTTCCCCCTTACAGAGCTCCTCAAGTTACAGAGGGAGGGGTCGATTCTTTCCTTGAAGGACAAACACGAATTTAACCCTCCCAATGAGCAGATTCAAAATGAAATAGAAAAGAGTTGATTTTCTTAAAGTTTGTATAATATTGCCTTGAAATTAGGCGTGAATTATTTCCTTAGGTGGGATTAGCAAAGGAATTGATTCAATTGGTGCTTATTAGAGTTAGATTTGATTAAAATTGAATATATAATTTAGACTAATTTAGGGATAAAATTTTGATATGTTACAATCTACCCACCTTACATTGGGCCAATATATCTTGGAATCAATTTGTCTTTCTTTCCAAATCGCATCACACCTCTTATTGGAGAAACTTTCAAAAATACTTGATCACCTTCAACAAATTCTAATTTTCTCCTTATTTGATCTGTATAGCTTTTCTGTATACTTTGGGCTGCAAGAATCCTCTTTCTAATTAAAGTAACAATATGAGCAATTTGTCTCAAAATATCAGATCCAACAAGAATGTATTCACCACCTCATCCCAATGTATTGAGGATCTACGCTTTCTATCATAAATTGCTTTATAAGGCGTCATTCCAATTGAAGTCTGGTAACTATTGTTATAAGAAAGCTCTACTAATGACAAATTCTTACACCAATTCCTTTGAAAATCAATAGCACAAGCTTTTAACATGTCCTCAAAGGTTTGAATCGTTTTTTCTGACTGTTTATCTGTTTGAGGGTGGAAAGTTGTAGTGAAGTTTAACTGAGTGTCCATTGTTTTTTGCAAACTCCTCCAAATGTGAAACGAGTATCTCAATTCGAAACTATAGAGATAAGCGTACCGTGTAATCTGATGATGTTCATAATATATATTTGGGCATATTGATTCATATTAAAGATAGTCCGTACGGGAATGAAATATGACAATTTTGTCAATCTGTCAACTATCACCCAGATAGAGTCATAATTTTTAATTGACCTTGGAACTTCAACAACAAAATCCATCATGATATGTTCCCATTTTCACAATGGTACAAATAACGGTTGTAAAATGTCAGAAGGTCGTTAATGATCCGCTTTGACTTGCCAACATGTAAGACATTTCTTAACAAATTTTGCCACATCTAATTTCAATCATCACCACCAATAGTGCTGCTTCAAATCTTGATATATTTTGGTTGTACCAGGATGTACCAATTATGGAGTTGAGTGTGCTTCTTTTAGTATAATTTTTTTCAATTCAGTGTCATGGGTATACACCATCTTTTCTGAAATTTAATTCTATCTTTCGATATAGAAAATTTTGATACCTTCTCACCTTTCAATTGATCTCTTATCTTGCTTAAGAAAATATCGTCATGATGTTTGTCCTTAATCTGTTCAAACAAGCTTGGCTATAGGGTCATTGCACATAATCTCTTAATCAATCCGGAAGGTACTATCTCAATGTCAAATTTTTGTATTTCTTCAACTAACTTTTTTGGAATCGAACCTAGTGCCGAAACACTTGAAGAGGCTTTTCTACTGAATGTGTCGGCCACTATGTTTGCTTTTCCAGGGTATTATATAATTTAACAATCATAATCTTTCACTAATTCCAACTATCTGTGTTGCCTCATATTCAAATCCTTTTGCGTTAGAAAATATTTTAGGTTCTTATGATCGGTGTAAATCTCACATCTTTCTCCATACAGATAGTGTCTCTAAATTTTAAGAGCATAGATTACTGATGCAAGCTCCAAATCATGAGCCGGGTAATTCTTCTCATAATCTTTTAATTGTCTGAAGACATATGCTTCAACTTTTCTTTCTTGCATAAGTATACATTCTATTCCATACTTTGAGGTATTACTATAGACCACAAATTTTCCTGTTTCGCACGGTATAGTGAGTATTAGTGCTGAAATCTATCTCTCCTTCAGTTTTTGGAAGCTTTGTTTGCATTTTTCAGTTCATACATACTTAGTACCCTTCCTGGTGAGTCGGGTGGGCGGTGTGACTAGTTTCGAGAATCCTTCCATAAATCTCATGTAATAGCCGACAAGACCAAGGAAGCTTCAAATTTTTGCTACATTTTTAGGTTGTGCCCACTTGCTAACCGCTTTGATCTTTCCTGGGTCTACCAATACACCATTCTTTCATATTACATCACCGAGAAAAGCTACTTATTCCATCCAAAATTCGCATTTGGAGAATTTCGCATATGACTTTTCACTACTTAGAGTCAATAAAACGATTTGCATGTGTCATTCATCCTCTTCATTACTCTTCAAATAGATAAAAATATCGTCGATGAAAACAATCACGAATTCATCTAAGAATTTCTTGAATACTCGATTCATTAAATCCATAAAGGCGGCTGGGGCATTACTCAATCCAAATGACATAACTTGAAATTCATAGTGGCCATATCTTGTCTGAAATTTCGTTTTGGGTACATTATCATCCTTTATTCTTAGCTGATGGTAGCCAGACCTGAGATTTATTTTTGAGATAATTTCAACGCTCTTTAATTGATCAAATAAGTCGTCGATTCTTGGAAGTGGGTAATTATTCTTTATGGTCGCTTTGTTCAATTCTCGATAATCAATGCACATCCTCATATATCTATCTTTCTTCTTCACGAATAATACTGGAGCTCCCCATAGGGAAAAACTTGGTCGAATGAATCTTTTTTCTAGCAACTTGTCGAGTTGAACCTTCAATTTCTTTAATTCAGTTGGTGCAATTCTGTATGGGGTTTTTGAGATTGGTGTCGTTTCAGGTAGAACATCAATGTCAAATTCTAAGTCTCTAGTTGGTGGTAAACTTGTTAAATCATCTAGGAAGACATCTGGATATTAACGAACTATCAGCACCTTATCTAAGACCGTTATTTTCTCGGTTTGAGTGCACATAACGCTTGTCAAGAATCCAAAACATCTGGAGTTCAATAACTGTTGCACTTGTAATGATGATATAGTTGAAATCCTTGAACCCTGCTTATCGCCATGAAATAAGAACATTTCCTCTTCAGGCAATTGAAATCCTACGACCTTCTTGCGACAATCAATAGTTACATAGTGCCTAATTAGCCAATCCATGCCAAAATTAAGTCATAATCTTGCATTGTCAAAATAGTCAGATCTACTTTCAATTCTCTATCTCCAATATGAACTTTGCACCCTCGAATAATAGAATCAACAGACATTATTGTACCCAACAGTGTAGTTACTCCTAACTTATCTTTTAAAGGTTTATTACCATATCTAATTTTTTTGAATGCATAAGAGATATAAACGAATGGATGGCCCCATAATCAATTAATATAAGGGAAGGTACTCTAGAAATTTAAAGCACACCTGTTACAACAGTTGCATTTCCTTTAACTTTCTCATTTGTAATGGCATAGACTCAAGCAATTGCTGTTGACTAATTCTGGTCATCGTTTTGGGCAATCCTTGGTAAAATATCCAGCTTCACTGCACTTGAAAAAAGTCATTGTTCTAGCTCGGCATTCTCCAGTATGTGTCTTATTGCATGTGGTACACATTGGTATGGTAGGCATAACTAACTGGTTCACTAGCTCTCTTTTAGTAAACTTAAAAGCTCCACTAGCAGTATCATTGGTAATTGGTCGCTTAGATCCAGGCCATTGCAGTGGTGAAAGTTTATTATTCGTCAACTATTTTGCATGGCTGAACCTTCTTCGATATTTTTAAGCTTTGGAAATCTTTTGTACCCTAGTATTTGTTTTAAGGGCTTTCTCAACTACTGCAACAAATGGAGTGTCCCATGAAGTGTGGAGGTTGACATCCTTAAATATCTCTGCCCTTAATCCTTGAACAAAAAGCTTTACTTTCAAAGCCTCATTGTTGATCATGTGCGAGGCAAAGCGGGATAGTTGTTTGAACTTGTGTACATATTTGATTACACTTCCAGTTTGCTTCGAGGACATGAATTCTTCTATCTTTACATCCTTCATAGCATCAACAAAATATTTCTCGTAGAAGAGTTTTTTAAATCGCTGCCACGTAATAGTGGTATCTGGATGCATTACCTTCACCGAGTCCCACCAATATCGTGCATCCCTCTTGAACATTGTGGACGCACATGGCAACTTCTCTGTCTCCACAATCATGACATGCTCGAATATTTCCTCAATTATTTTGATTCAATCCTCAGTAGTTGTCATATCAGTCAAGTTACCGTCGAAGATTGAAGGGTCCAATCTTTGAAACCTCTCGAGGTCAATGTCCATGAGTCGTGTCCTATTCACATTCTGGGTCTGTGCGTTCGCTGCTTGGGCTGTGGCAGTAGCTGCTTGGGTCGTGATCGTTGTTGCCTGCATTTGCTGTTTAATTTGTCTAGCTTGCCTCTCGATCTTGTTCATCATTCGATCGAGAATAGCATCGCGCTCGATACTATTTCTTCTGAGGTTGGCCATAAGTCTACATCATGAGAATTTATTTATTTTTCTTTAGAATTTATTCTAATTTGGGTAGTAATTAAATATGAACGTACTAAAAATTATATCACAAATTTCATAAAATAAATTTCTATCAAAATAAAATAAATAAATAGATGATAAAATAAAATACTTAGTTGATGATTGACAATCTTCCATTTTCATGATGAACATATCGAGTAGTCTACAGAATCGTTTAAAAACCTAGTGCTCTTACCAACTGTAACAACCCCAAAATTTTAATTTTGTTTTTCCCCAATTTGAAACCTAAAATTTTTCCTAAGTCGATTTGCAAATTAGGTTAAATTGGATCGTTATAAAACCCTAGTTTTCTAAATTTAAAATCTTTAAAAATAACAAAAATTATTTATTATGTGGAAGTTTTGAAACAACTATCAATAAATATTTTAGAGAAATTCAATGCTAAACAAATATTGAATAAAACCTCATTTATTAATTTCAAACAATAACGTAGTAATTAAAAATTTAACAGCTGATGAAATAAGTTATTCAAACTGAAATTAAATGCAACTAAATACGTAATATCATTTTAAACGATATAAAATTATAACTTAAAAATTTTATTTGGAACCAACGACAACATTTTCCTCTGAATGCTCGCCCGCCTTTGAAAAATTATCGATCAGCACTAGTTCATCCTTAGATAAAAACTCACATACATCACAAAACTAATGCGTGAGATAAACTCAGTAAGTAAAAATACATGTATGTGATTTTAATTGCATACATTACCTAATTCAATGCTTTAAAAGTTACATACTGGATGAAACTCATTTTTCGATCACTAACATGCTTTCGAACTTTCAGAAAACTAGTGATTTCTTACCTTTATAAAGTTTCATCAGTCATCTCAATAACCATTCGTTCGGGCTTTCATTAGACATCTCATGCGTTTAGGCTCTCATTAGCCTTCTCGTGCTTTCCGTCAAATTTCATTCGTTTTCATATATTTCATACTCGCATACGTTATGTCCTATTATTATTTTTTCTTTCTACATTACGAAGTCAATGTCTATACATGTGTGTCCAAGTAATAACATAATTGAACAAAGATACTCTAAAGAAAATAAGTTAAAAATATTTCGTGATGTAAGTCCTATAGCCAAAACATTAAAAAATCTAGTGTTTTACTTATTTGGATTCTGAGATAAATAGGGGGTAGGATTTTAGCTGTTTTTCTCGAGCGTTGGATTGATCTTCCTTGCCTAAAAATTAGGGAGATTTAAACATTTTTGTTCATCTTAAAATAATCATTGAAATTAATAAGGGTAAAATTTCCGTACCAATAAAATCCTAACGTTTGATTTTCAGATCGATTCGAGCGTTCTTAACGATCCAAGAATATTTGGTTGATAGGAACAGTTTCGGTCTTGGGTCAGTTCGGGGCAATTGGGCTGGTTCAGTCTGGTTCTGTATTGCTGGTCTGGTTTAGTTCTCACTAACCTAGTTTAGTTGTTGGATGGTCTGGTTCGGTTCAGAATAAAAATTTTGAACTAATTTCTTATTTCTTCTCTTTCGTCTGCGAGGGTTCTGTCAAGAGAGGGAGAGTGCCTAAGAGAGAGACAGAGTGAAAGAGAGATAAAGACAAAGCAAGAGAGATTTACAGCGCAAAGGTCGCAGTTAGCGAAGAAGGATTCGGTCGAGAGGAAGTCTCCGTTGGAGGGAGTCATTCGAACGAAGGCGGAGTCAATGCAGTCGTAGCGAATTCTGACTTTTGCAGTGCTGTTCACAGTGGTCAGAGTGGTTGAACAGTGGTAGTCTTGGCGAGGTAAGCTCTCCAATAACTCACTGTTTGTTGGTGTGATTTCCTCCTTACAGAGCTCCTCAATTTACAAATGGAAGAACTCGATTGTTTCCTCAAGGAATAAACACAAATTTAACCCTCCAAATGGATAGATTCAAAATAAAATAGCAAAGAGTTGATTTAATTAGTTCTTAATTAGGGTTAGATTTAATTAATTTGCAAAAATTAAATCTTGAAATTTCGATACGTTACAACTACAGTTTTGAAATACACATGGGAAACTTGTAATATCAACAGTTGGAAGCATTAATAAGAAAGTTTGGCCAATACCCATTGAAAGATTCGATGAATTTCTTGGTTTTTGAACGAAAGGAAAGTGGAAGATTAGGTATTTGTTTCTTTTTTAGAGAGAGAGAGAGAGAGAGAGAGAGAGAGGATCTAAGTCCAATAATGGAATCCATGCATGCATGCTGATTCAAAAGTCAAAATTCAACATAAACGTATATTTTATGAAAAGAGACATGTCTCAAACATGTCTGGATGTGGGAAGTTGTAAGCTGATGTGTAAAATCATGGTGCTCCCTCAATAGTTGGCAGCTCATCTTCATCCGGTCGGTCTCTACAGAAAGTTCCAATCAAAGATCAGTTGCAGAGAATCTACACCAGTTGCATATACGTACATACAGCAAGTATGATACCTTAAAACCTGTCTTTTGAACTTGCATGCGTGCGCACTGGAATCTACCCACAAATACATTCATATAATCATATATATATATCCATGGGATGGATGCATTCAGTAGTCAGTTGGGTATGCAAAACCAACATCTCTTACTTCAAAATCATTTGAAACTAATAATCGTTCATCATCAATCTTGATAGGGAAATTCAACTCTCTGAGAGAGATTACCACGCCATATTATCATAATCTTTAAAAAACAAATGGCAACCTCGTCAAATTTAGACCACTACAATTGTGGCCCATTTCTCTAATCCATCCATCATTACAAACAAATTTCGTACCCAATCTTCTCTCTTGTTCCTTCTTTTTTGGTTCCTATCCTTTCTTCTACTTTTTTGTGGGTGAGAGAGAGAAGGGTGTACGTGTCACAAGATCGCATGCCAAACAAAAGTTAATGGGGAAAAATGGAGGCAGAAGGCAATACCCAACTTTCCTCTTTCTTCCAAAAGCAAATTCTTCAAAATCATTGTAGCCCATGTCCTTTATGAAGTTTTCTCCCCCAACATTTCCCTGCGAAGCTTGTATCGCTGATACTAACAACACAACAACACTGCCTTTCTGCGCACTTACTTCCAGGCCCCTTGCTCCTTCACCAGTTACTCGTTTCGAATGGAATGATACTTTTCTGCAAGTGCTGGAGACTTCAATATTTCACTCATAAGATTCTTGAATTTAAGGCTGCAATCTCCTCCACTGCATAACAACAAAACAGTCAATTCCAATTAACATATAGAATACAAAAAATATAGCCATTTTGTTCACCCCGATATGTTTTATCTGTTGCGACCCAATATATTATGCTTTAAATCCCCAGAATCTCATCAACTTCTACACTGCAGGACTTTGGGTACTGGATTTGTTACTTGTATCAACCATGTTACTTTCAGTAAGCCGAGGTAAATCAGAAGCATTAGTTATTACATAATAATACTACAAATATGGACGCAGGACGACATCCTCTCCTCTATAAATTTCATGCGCCTATTATAGCCCAGTAGCTAGAAAGTGTCTTAGGTAACACCACAACAAATAAATAAATAAATAAAATTTTAGACATCAAGGCTCAATATACTCCCCTTAAAAGGTGACAAACCTTGTTAAATAAAAAAATAATAGCGTTTTCACCAAAAAAATTTCCCTTCAATCTAATACTAAGTTAGATCGGAGACATCATTTTGTGAAGAAAATAAGTGGTGTGGAGGAATATTTGTCTCGTAATGAAACAAAAGATTAAAGAAATATTGGAAAATAAACTCTTGGAGATAAATAAATTCCATCTCAAAGTCTTTCGACTAATATTCATAACAACCATTGAAATAAAATTCAGATTAAAGTTTAAAATCTTTAAAAAATTGCTAAAAAAATAAAGGATTCCCCTACTTCTTAAACTAACTTTTGGAGTGAGTTCTACCATCTTACTTTTTATCATGCTATCAGAATTAAATCTATACGATGTGAGAATCAATTAAATATGCTAGACGTAAAAAAAAAAAAAAGAAAAATTTATCACGCTAGACGTGTGAGCGAGTGTTGTCCCACGTCAACAGAATCAAAACAAATAATCATGTATAAGTATAAAGGAATTTCCTCACTTCTTAAGAAAATTTTTGGAGTGAGTTTTATTCTCTCGCTTTCTATCAAAATAAAATAAATTTCTAAATAATCTTTAAAAAGATAAAATAAATAAAATCATATATTGAATATCACGTAAGATAAAGCAAATAAAATATCATGGACATATGGGCTTGGAGCACAATCATGTATTGCATCAATAAGTGATAGACCAAATTGATCATTCTTAAGAAGAAAATTCTAACTTTTCAATTTATAAAGAAATATTATAATAATAAATGTTGTTGTGTAAGATTCGAACCTTATGCGAGTCAAAGATGCCAGTGCACGAAGGGCACTACGAATCATGTCTTCGTTACGATCTACTTCTTGTTTAACAGCATCTGGCTTTGGCTTAAAATTGATAGTTTTTTGGAGAGGATCGACCAAGGACTCCAAAACTGTAAACATATTACAATGAATTGTGCAACATGGTTGAGTTAAAAAAAAAAAAAAAAGTTTAGTATAAGCACTCACCTGCTAACACAGCTGATGGACACTTGTCAGCAAGTTTTGAGAGAATAAGATGGCATGGCATTTTAACATCATAATGGTCTGAAAAACACATTTTTCAATCAATAAGACTTAAAAAATTCATAATAAAGAAGCCGCCTCCTATTCTTCTGAGCTCAGAGGACACCATCAATATATACAGCACAACAAAGTCCAATTCGCATCCAGATTGAAGGATCATGCTCTTATAAAACTAACAAACTTTAAATAGATAAATAAATGAAACAAAACATCTTCCAGCATAAGGAATGCTGCTACAATCAACTCACCATCCAAACCAGATTTAAGGTATGGAACAATAAAAGATGAAGGGTTCACTTGATCAAGACAACTGTCCAGCAACGTATCCACACATTCAAAAGCAGCCTTTCTCAACTCAAGCCCATCGTCAACAATGTGTTTGAAAGGACCAAGATCAACAGTTCGTATCAATTCTTGCTACACAAAATTTTAAACAAAATGTCAAGAAACAATTGACTCTTTTTCACTAGAAAGAAAATTATTAAATAATAAAAAACTAAATGCATCAACAAAAAACGCCCAAAGTGATCTAGCTGCTAAAACAGAAACACATCTTAAAAGTTATACCATAATTAAATAAATTCAAGATCATTGTCCAGGAATTTATTTGGTGCAACAGAAATTGGTTTCGTAATCATGGAAACAAAATAACATCAGAAAAATAATTAAGAAAAAGTATATTAAATAACATCAAAAAAATAATTAAGAAAAAGTATATTAATTATCAAAAGTTTTTAATATTCACCAGAAACCTTTAAATAGAGTTTGAGTTATGATTTAAAATCTTTAATGAGATAAACTAAATTTTATATGAAAATTTTTAAAAAGATAAATTTTATCGAACAAACTAAAACGAATAAAATTAACTACTTGAAACGATAAAATGAATAAAATATTAAATCATGAGCTTATGGGCTTGCTTGGGTCTGGGCTGACTTACATCAGTTATGAACAATATATTTTTTAGGTCAGATAAGTTTGATGTGATTTCAAGCTTCTGCTTTCTCAAATCGAATAAATAAATTTTTTTAAAAATAAGTCAAACATTTATAATGTTAATTATAATATGAATTGGAAAAACTTAAAAAGAAACTGAAAAACAAAAGGAGAATCAATGGTCATCAAATGACTAATGATGACGCAAGGGTCATCCAAACTTTTAAAGTTAACATTTACCTTCACGATGGTTTGATCATATAGTAGCGGCAACAGCTCTGGGAGAAGTGCCTTAATGAGCTTTGGCTTGTTGTGAGCAAATGTACTTAATGCCAAAACCGCGGCTCGTCTAACATGCTGATTCCAAATAAAATCAGTCAGTACTTCAAATTCCTAAAACACTTAACAACTACCACAAACAAACCACAATTTCCCCTAGTAACAAATGAAAGCAATGGTTGAAAACATCGGAGCTAGGAGAAATGCCAAACATTTTTATGAAATATCAACAAAAGAATTGGCGCCCACTCAAAACCTAAAAACACTCGTCAAAACCACAGAGAGTATAGTGCAGTTATCTTTTTTTTGATAAATATGGAAGTTTTACCTTTAAATGAAACGGAAATACAGAAGTTTAGTTATATTTCTTTTTACATTATATAAAGGCATACACCACCCTAAACTATGCTCAAATCTCTAGAAGACTAATGATATCTTCGTTGCACTAGTGTGAAAAAAAAAGACCAAACTTTAAATTTGACTATTTGATTTCCAAGTACTAATTTTCATGCATTAATGTGCCATGAAGTGATCCATGCACGCATTAAAGATATTTCTGTCATATCTGTTACAAGACAATAGAGACAAAAGGAATACATTTATAATATGGTATCATCACTTTTTGAAATACAGTTCCGAGAGTTCCATATTTTCATCTAATGAGTTAGGATATGGACAGTCAAACTAAGCAAGCATATTCATCCCCCAATTGTTGGTGTTTAAGTCCTCAAAAGAGACGAGGTTAGTTCAACAACGATGCATCAAATATATAAGCTACTGTCTTACCGATATACATGTGTTTGTTAACTTACTCGGTCATTATCCTTTATAAGCATCAGAAATGATGAGATCTCAGGGAATATAATCTCATCTATTTTCTCAGGTCGTTCGACTATAGAATATTTGATGGCAATTACAACGGTTGCTCTAGTGAATGCTGCAGGACTTGTTATACGCACCTACAGAAAAAAGGTAATATGAAAAGAAAAACATCTGGAATAAGGCCAAACGGCATAATATTGAGCTTTCTAAACAAGGCTACTTGATCACTTACCTTAAGTGCGGGAACAAGTTTCACAGGCTCAATGAGGGCAATTTTACCTAGACATTCAGCCACAACATTCCGAACACCCTCTTCCTCACTTTCACAGTGATTAAATAGTAAACTCAGTATCTTCTCTACACTAGAGTCCTGAAACTCTGCCTTATCTACAGATTGCCTAACTATGACCTGAACATTGGTAAAATAAAAAGAAACTTAAGATGCAAAATTTACCATTAAAATCATAGAGAAAAAAATAATTATACCATGATATCTGATGAGCATACCTCTTTTAATGAATGAAGTAAAAGATATTGTTTCTTCTGCTGATTGTCGATTTGGTCCAAGATAAAAGGTAAATATCTAGGTAGATTACCAACAGCTATGTTACCAAGAGCATAAGAAGCTGCTGACTTTATCTCTTCAAAAGGCGATTGAAAGGATTCAATAACAATGTTCTCTACATGAAGATGCGAACTAAGGTCCTTCCTTCTCCCAATCTCTCCAAGACAGAGCAATGCTAGGTGCCGCTTAGCCTAAAGACGAAAAATGCAACTTTTGCAGCTTTAGTCCACTGCTAATTTTCAAAGAGCTCAAGCAATATATACATGCGATCACCACATGAAAACTCATAAAACTAATGAAAAAATAAAAAAGATCGACCTTTACTTCGATATAAAGGCCTATAGAGGCTTTAAACCAAGTATAAAGGCAATCACTAAAATAGGTCTACAATCTCCTCTTAGAGAGTAGAAACCTTTTACATCTAAATTCTCCGTACAAACTTCAGTAAGAAAAGTGGAGCAATGACAAATTAAAATCACAATTATAAAAAAAATATTTTGACTAGCCATTTAAAGGCACTCGCCACTACATTTAAAGGAACCTATCGCTTCAACAAAAGGAAGATACATTTAAAGGCGCCCAGGGTGATGCCAACAAAAAATTACAATGTTAAAATATTAACTAACCTATAATAAAAAATAAAAAAAAATCTTCACCGACAAATTTTTTGTAAGAAGTAAACAATTAAAGGAAGGAGCTCCCCAGTACATTTAATATTTCAAGAAGTTATGAACTAATCTAAGACCTAAACCAATAGTTATTAAATTAAAGGCAGAAATTCCTTGCTACATCTTGATAACCAAAACAACAAATTTAGTAAAAGCATTCAAAGGAGGAACTGTGGAGAATAGAATGAGTAAATGGCAAGAAAGCAGCTCACAGGATGGTTACTGCCGTCATTTTTAAGGATTTCAGTCAGCAATTTCACTGTAGAAGAACATTTCTCATCACCAGCAGCCAGACACAACACAGCAACACATTGAGCAATTGAAGACAGAGCCTGTTTTGCAACACCCCCTGATTGGGGAGATGGTTTAGAAGAAAATAGAAGAGGTTCCAGCAAAGCTTCAAAGCTTGTGTTTGCAGAATAGACCAATGCAGCAAAGAAGCTCTGCAAAGCCTGAAATGGAAAACAATTCAAGTTTATAATCATGTAGCATTTTAAATCAAGATATGAACTTCACTACAGGGCAATGGAATACCAAAAGGGCTTGTCCTTGGAGCAGTGAGCTTTTGATTAATAATAGTGCTTGGGGAAGAACTTTGTTCCTTACTGCCAAACCAATATTTGAGCTGGACCTCCTGTCAGCCATCAAGGTGCAACAGAGTTCCAAGGCAAGAGCCGTCATATGCAAGTCAGAATCACTGGAAGAAGGAGATGAAATTTGAAACAGGAAAGAACATAAGCTGCAACGAAAGAGAGCTACAAAAAGAATGTGAAAGAAGGAATGGTTAAGTAATGCCTTATCAAACTTGAAAGCTCCACAATAATCACTTCATATGCAGATGGACGAATTTTATCACCATAAGCAACTATGAGAGAATTTAGGGTGCCCAATGTTGCTTGCCTCAACACCCTATTAGCCTGATCCATAGAAAACACATGTATAAAGAAAAGAGATTCATACGTACATGAAGTAACAAACATGCCAAAAAGATCTGAAGAGTTACAAGAGTTCATTTCCACACCTTCCGCAGGAAAGCTGTCAGCTCAGATATTACATGCTCCAAAACAAATGATAGATCTATCTGAAGAGGAGAAGTTGCAATTACAGCAAATGCCTGGAAAGTGGGAAAAAGAACTTCAGATTTTGACCACCATATTACATAAAATCACATATGTTGCACCCACATCTATGAATTAAAAATACCTCAAATGATAAAAATTTAGGAAGTTGATGAAAGCTAGAGCAATGTAAAATCATCTATATATCATAAAACTTCAGTTCTTTTGATGTTTCTGTTTTGTTAGACCAAGTTAGATTTCTCCTAACTAAACGGGATTCCACTTCTAAAGGTTCTACACATTACACTTTTATTATATTATTTTCCTACTGATAGACTTGTAAATGATTACATTCTAGAGAATTTCTCCTCCTCCCTTGTGCCTGCCTATCACTGTTCTTTTTTTTTCTACCACATGAAGGAATGAAAAGCAGTTTTCTCACAAGCTTAGTGCAAGATCAGGATATGGAAAATGAAAAAAAAACATGGAGAGACAAAAAAAGTAAATTGTTTTGTCACCAAGAATACATAAGCAACAAATAACCTTCACAGCTGTAAGTCGAGTTATCTCATTTCCCATCCGATCAACAAGAACAGGAAGGCAAGCCGGTAATTCTTCTTTAAGATTGTCGCCAAAAGTTGACACAACAAGCCCCATGCAAGAGATTGCACACTCTTTAACCTCCTGAAGGGAGGTATAAGAAGTAGTAAGCATATAAAATTCCTTTAAAGAAAATAATAACAACAAATAACGAAACATTCATTCAAATTAACAAGTTAAATTGACCTGATCTTGATCTTGATTGGTCAACCGAGACATTATGGCGTTATAAATTGGATGAACGTAAGGTGTGAAGTCAAATTTTATCCCCTACATCAAAAGACGTATCATGAGAGAATATTACACATTAAAATAACAAGATTTTTTTATCTGTGCAACTAGAGTTCACCATAATATTTGGTCGCACGACACGGACAAGTTCTCCACACACTCTTAATGCCTCAGCCGTGACTTTGTAATATCGCTCGCTAACTGCGGATAAAACAGGACTAGAAAGCGCCTGCAGTTAGAAAGTTCTGAAGTCATTAAAGTGATCAGTTTCACATTTATGTCAATGCTACCAGATTTATGCTCTTTTTCAAGATATTTAACATCACAACACTGACTAATACATGCTCTTGCACAGTAGGTAATTTAAAATATTTAACATCACTGTACCTACAATGCAATAATGTAGTGCGAGTACAAAAGGACAGAATTAAGAGTTTGTTTGGCTAAAAGAAATCTTGAAGATCTCCGAGTGCCTACAACATTCCCATGAAGAAGGCAGAAAAAAAAAAGTTGGTTTTTCAAATATCCAAGCTAATGCAAGACATTTACTAACCACCTAGAGGTAGATCGTGGAAAGATTCCTGAAATTACTAAATTCAACGAGAAGAGTTTTCAAATTAGAATCTGATCGAGAAGTAAAGTTTTTTACTTTATTTTGCTTCTTTTCTAGTATTTAAATATAGCTTATCCTAGATTGTATGGATTCTACTCATTTGCATTTTTTATTTTTCTTAAAGAAGATAAAAAAAACCTTGCTCTTTTCAGAAAATTATGAAAGAGAATTAAAGAAAACTCCTGTTACCTACTAAATTCCACGAAATCTTTAACTTAAAAAACTTAACAAATGACTTAGAAGGCAAACACCAAATAAATATATAATCGTTTACAATCCATCGAAAATATCACTTAAAATTAGAACCAACACCTTTATCATACTTTTTACAATATTTTGATTATTCTTTTGCTGCTTGGTAGATTTTCAGACCAGTAACAGGCTATTTACAGAGTCAGTCACTCCAGCAAAAAAATTAGAGCAAAAAATCTGTTATTGGGCAATAACTTTCAAAACTAATTTGGGAAAACATAATATATTCAATATGTAAGCAAATGCAATTGCAATTAAAAAACTCCTGAATTTTGTATGGACTAGTATACAATTTCAGTTAAGAGAGAAGTTTTGAACTCAACACGCTGCACTGCATTTCTGAAGCAAACAATTTTTTCTAACCTTTATATGAGGATGGAAAACTGAGGGAGAGTGTGAAGCCAGCACTAATCTCGTAAATATAAGGGCTTCAATCTTCAAATTTGAGGTGGAGGATTTGTCCTGTAAAGGAAAGGAAAGGAAAATCAGGAAAAGTGGGCTGATAATACCACATTGCATCAATTTGGGAAATATTAATTTTCATGTTGCTAAATAGACTTATTCTTCGGAGTTTTTTTAGGATTTACCCTTTTAGTGTCGTCTTCAATAAATTGTTTTAGATTGAAAGTTTTATTCTTGAAAAATATTTTTTCCAACTCTTTTATGTAATTTATCACTATCAATATATTTTGTTTCTTATAAAAAAAAATATCACATAAATTAAAAAAGGAAAAACTCAATAGAAAGAAAAAAAGCATTGCTTACGCTTAATGCCTTTTCTATTCCTGGAATGAGTGATCCAATGTGGTCAGCAAGACAATCTGGCAACACAACCACGAGCTCTTTCAAAACAGAAAATGCACCAACCTGCAAGTAGATTAGGAGATGTAATGCTGAACAAACACACCTCAAGATAATTGGGTTATTATTAGTCAATATCCTTACCTTTGTCTTGATAGATTTCTCTCGAAGCTGTCTATTTATTGATTTGATAGTCTTTGGCACTTCTTGCTTCAATAACCATCGAGGACTGCATCATGTTGCCATTATTATATAACGAAACTGTACTTCTACAATAATAGAGACATTGCCACTATCCAATAATGAGTTACTCAAGTGCTAACCAAAAAACCAAGTTGAAAAGGTAGTGACTACGGGATTTAAATAGAAATGAAAAGATTTGTTTTGTATTTGAAAAGATGAAGACCAATCAAGCCAATACACAACAGAAGTCAAGAACATAATTCCAAGAATCAGAATGCTATTTTCCTGATAAAAATAGCATGAATAACTATTTTGCCTGAGAATGCTCTACAGGCATTGCTTTAATAACTTCTTACTTGTATTTTGCATTTTTCATTGGATTTATCATCAGGGCCGCACATTGTAGATTTAGTTTTGTGCAAGTCACAATTGCACTGGTTCTCAGGAGTGAAAATTCATCAGGAAATCTCATACTTGATTGATCTGCAGATGATCTAAGGTTTATTTTTTAGTCCTATCAAAACATAAATCTATTGAGAAAAGTCAAAAGTCTGCCTATTAAAACACATAGGTATCAACTGGTTAATGTTGATATAATGTTCCTTACCACATCAGAGAAAGTGGGACTACTATTTGTTTAAGCTGACTCCTGTTGTTTATTTGTTCCTGGTTCCTGAGCACTCATAATCACCCTCTCCCCCTCTTGTTGTTTTCCAATCATAATTCCAACCAATGCACTAAGGCCAAGAAGTCCAGCTTATAAAATGGTTCAAAACAACAATCCTTTCTTGGCAGTTTCTTCTACTTTTTGGAATATTACACTTCTTTCAGGTGAAGTGAATGAGGACAATAATTAACAAGGTTTACTGGATTTGGGAGTTATTTGGAAAATCATTGTAGATCAGCAAGGATTGGATTTGTCAAATATGAGGTCTTCTGTAGTGCTTGGATTAAAAGACATCCATAGACATATTCAATCACACTTGGTCAAATATAGAGTTTGAATGTCAAACTAATTAGATAAATTTTCTTTTGCAAAGCTGTTATATTTATATTTGTGTGGATCATACTCCTCTTTAGTCGCAAGATTTTTTGTTTTGGTCTTCTATAAAAGAATTCGTGTCCGGTTTCCACCCATTCAAACTGTTATTCTAAACATGTTTCTGTAATATAAAAAGTTTGATAAACACTCAACATTGCCTTTGGTTCCTGAAGAAAATTAAATGAGCTTGCCTTTGTTCATTTACTTCAGTTTGTCCTTTTGTGACATTTCCTGTTTGACGCAGCAGCTCTGTGAATGTACTGAATACATCCATCTGCAGTACAGCAAACCACCTTTAAAGAGACAACATAACACTTAAAACCAAAACCCATGTTCAACAAAGTTTATTTAGGCCATACTCACCTTCACATTTTCTTCCCTCTCTTTAAATCTATCGATCAACTTTGGACAAGCCTGTATGGTGAATGATTATGACAATTACTATTGTTATAAAGATGCTCAGAAATAGAAGAAACTCCACTTCAAGTAGAATAGTAAGATACATGGGAAATAAAACATATCCCCCACCTAATTACAAATAAAATGAACGAAAGTTGAAATATTCTCCTTGTGAGAAACCACATCATAGCAAATAATAAAGAAACATGCATATGAGACAAAATTGGCTAAGATATGCCTCAGATAAATAAAGGAAAAATAATTTCAAAAGGTTTTAGAAGGCAAGAAATACCTCCTCGTATAGCTTTGAAAGCATCTCAGGACGAGAAACAATTAAAGCCGCCAAACATTTAGCAGCTGCTCTTCGAACTTTCCAGCTGACATCTTCATCGTCAGTATATTCATTTGCACTCTCACTGGAATACCACAGAAGTAACTAGTCATGATTTCAAATCTATTGGAAAAAAGCATACGTAAAGAAACTTAATCTTAGAAAAACTCACTCTTCTTCCTCTTCCTGATTACTTTCATTGTCACTATCTTCCTCCATATTATCAGTAAAATTAGGATCATAACTCAGATACTCTAAAGTAAGATGAAGAATTTCATCGCAATATGAAGTGATGTCTTTAGGACACCTCAATAAGAAACTTTCTAGAGCCTGTATTCAATATAGCATTTAAAAGAAGGGAATATTTTTTTAGAAACAAAAGAAAATAAAAAGTTATTGGCAAACAATACCTGCAAGTTGTATTCACGCAGCTCTTCATCATTCTCAGAAGCACTTTTGCAATAGCTAATAAGCAGTGGAACTGTGTCTGCAAGATGAGGTCCAAATCGATATCCAACAGCTCGACTACAATATAAACATAATTTGACTTGTTAGAAGAGGTTAACCCCGAATGGGGTTATTTTTAAAATAGTCTAGTTGAGATGCTGACAAACAAATACATATATGGTAAGAGAAACAAGCAATGGATGAGAGAAACAAGAATTTATCTCCATTCCATGAGAACAATAACATAAATTACTTTTATTTCAAGCATAAAATGAAATTAGCGCTGAAATATTTTCATTTCGATGAAATGTGCGAAGCGGATATATCCAAATATGACGATTTAATTTTGTAATGACCGTATAGAAAATATATTGATGTCCGGCATGTAGAAAAAATGAACAGGAAAAACGCTCGATATTTCAAAAGGATAACTTCAAGTCTTCAAAAAGGAATCACCTCATCATCCAAGAAAAATCTACTTCTCTTGTTCCATCAACAACTAGAAAAAAAAAATTGCACTGGTTTAGCCATATTCTTCTTTTTTCCACCCCTTAAAACCCCATCCATTCAACCAAAAGACTTTCACCTAAATGATATAAAGCCACTCAAACACCCAATATTATAGAGCTTAGGCTACTTGAAAATGAAAAGGAAGGTGATTTCACCTCCTCTCGAAGGTTTAAATGATCTTTTTTCATTTTGATGAACAAGATCCAAAGGATTTTGATACATAAAGATCCCATGTTCACTAGTTATTATTGTATGTTTGTTGGAGGTAATCTCATTTGTTGGAAAAGCAAAACACACACATTTGTGGCTAGATCAAACACTAAAGGACAAAATCAAGCTCTCACTCGAGGAATTTGTAAGATGTAATGAATGTAATACACAATTATGTCCCAATTCATGGACAAAGTCTGCATTAAGTTTCCTATTTTATTAGTTTCTTAACTACATTAAGTTCCTACTTACATTAGTTAGTTCTCCAATTTATTAATTTCTAAATTTATTAGTTTCTTTAATGTTGGTTTTGAAAACTCTATAAAAGAAGTTTAATTAGGGCTGACTTTGAATAATAGAAATTTCCTACTTTTGAGATTTGATTATCTCACTTTTTTCTTTTATTTTTCGTTTCAATTTCAAAACAAACTTCTTCTACATCACATTGGGTGTAGCTTACATTCACCTGAATAAATCTCATGAGCGCAAGCATTATGCCCTTGGAAGTTTCTCTATAAGATTCAAGGTAAATTGTGGTCCGAATATTGAGAAGCATGGCCAAATTCTTTTGCACCACAACGGATTTGAACTTGGACAGTAAAGTATATGGATTTGTAAGTAAAATATTTCCAACAATTGTTAAGTTGTCCTACACATGCGGGGAAAATTGAAAAGAATTGAAAGATTCATTTGTTTCCAATATCTATATCCAATGTTCTCATTTAGTACATCCCCCAGTTGTAGAAAATTTTCTCCATCTTGCATTACCAAAAAGTGATGAAAATACAATGCCAAGTACACAATGCTACATGTTCCCTATAACAAGGAAAATGTTACACAGAGCATACCTTAGAGCACCAATCATTTGAATATTTGTACGAGTCATTTCAGCTTTTATGCCTTTACTTTTCAAGTTCCTAACAACATCAACGGTTGCCTTTGCCAATAAATCATCCGACAAGCTTGAAGCAAGAGATGCTGGAGAAAAATGAATAAATTTACAATGTACTAAACTTTTTGGAGAGAGAAACTACTAAAAATATTCTCAATAAGCAGAATGCATAGGGAAAAAAATATAAGATGCTTAAAAGGTGGTAACAAACTGGTGGAAAGAGAAAAAATCCAAGATATATCAAAGAATTCTAAAAATGTATGTTGATACAAATATCCCAAGAAGATGCAACAAATGAATAAAAAGCTTGAGTGAGAAAATTAGTCATTCCTTAAAATGACCATTAAACTTTGCGCTTCCCTCGAAATGGGATAACAAAATGCTTCATTTTTCCCCTACAGATATATTACAAGAACAAAGCACTGGCACATCAACTACTCTCCCAAAGCACTAGCACATCAACTACTCTCCTATTTATAGTGCTTTTAATTTCATTTTATTAGAAAATTACACAGTCACCAAGTTAATAAACTACTGCACCGTCTCGTCAAACTGTAGTTATCTATCAACTATACAGTAAACTTAAAGATTGTTAATGTACTCCAATCACATTGCAAAGTTAAATTTGCTAAAGAATATAAGTGAAACCCACAAATAGGCTGTTTGTCAACATGACTTTTCATACAAGAAAGAGACTTGCTCCCGTACACAGATTTATCAAGTTAATATCTATATTTATCTCATCACAATAAGTTTGTTAATATAATAAGGGAGAACAATGTGAAAATACAAAAAGGAGAGCACATACTTTCACACTGTGCTTCAAAGAATTGGTAAGCATCAAAAAAGTAAAAGAAGTTTCTACAGAAAACTATTTTATAAAACTTTTTCTCTCAGTGAAACAGTAAGACTACTAAACCACCACATAAGTTGTCTAATGTAGATTCTAACACAATACTATCAAGACCAGAATATACAATATTTTGTGTAGATCAATAAAAATAAGATGAACCATTCAAAGTATTGCAGCTGACAAATTTAAACATAAGAAATTAATCATTTGATACCACTTACCAATACATGACACGGTTTTCTTTCTGACACTAGCTTGATTGGAACTCAATTGAGACAATAATGCACCTAATAGAATCTCGTGGTCACTGGCCATTAGATTCCCAAATTTATGTAGAACATCGCACAAGATATCAAGAGATTCACACTTTATCTCCGTACTAAATCCCTGAAGAAGTTCAATATATAGATCAACCCAAAGACTAAATTAAATAGTTAACAATGAATTTTTTTACTTGTGTCGTCATTTTTATTATTTTCCTAACCGCAGGGAAAAAAAAAAAAGAAAAAGAAGAAAGTCATATTATGCATTTTGGCCTTACTGACACTCACAAACAAACAATGAGAAAAGCAAGGGCTTTAGAATTAAGTTTATAATACTTACTGGACCAGTAATTCCTTTTATCAACTGGGGTGAAAGGGAAATGAGAATGGATTGCGCTAGTGATGGCACAGAAACTTCAGAAACAATTGTCTTCAAGGCTATGCTAGCAACATCACGATGCTGATCCTTCCCATTAAGTAATTTATCACAAAGTTTATTAGTCATCTCCACTACTCGTCCCTCAGTAACCTTTTTCACCATTGGAGCAAGACTGAAAATTTAAACAGAACAATAGAACTAAAATAATGCAAAAAGAAGTAAATAACTTCAAACAGATTAGATTATTAAACTACCCCATGAAAAACATGTCATTAAATTCTACAGTCAGTGATAATCATGAAAGGCAGACTGATATGGCGAAGTTAGCTACCATTATCTGAAGCAACAAAACCTCATGATCACATGAATGAGTAGCAACAGCGTGAACCCATACCATTTCACAGCTAATCCTGAAACATCACCAGCTGCATCATCAAGCTGTTGTATGATGATGTTTGACAACTTGATCTCCAGATCAGAATCAGCTTTAAAATTGTCTTTGCTCAATTCACAAAGCAAATCAGATGTCGCCATATATCTGTAATCTTTATCCTTGCCTGTCATCTGTAGAAAATGCACTCAAAACAAATTTAACGGCAGAAAAGTTTTAATGGAAGCATTTTCACTCATCAGCATTATACCCAAACCAGCGTGGAGCAACAAATATTACAAGATGGCGTGTATGAAAAATAGATATGGTACCTTTTCTAGTATACCCGTCAAAGTTAAATTTGCCATTTCTGACAATTTAAAGAATGCCGGGTTCTTGAACTCTCTAACTTTGCACAACCTTTGAGAAAATACAACATAAAAGAAAAAAAAAGTGAGATAAAATGGTGATCAGTAAATTGCTCAATTCTTGAGATGTCCTGAACACATCATAATTTCAGGAAGAATACACACAGGATCCTATAAATCAGTTTTCAAAAGAAAAAAAAAACAGAAAAAGGAAAACAAGCTAGACGCGGAAGAACAAGAGAAACAGAGAAAGAGGGGAAATGAGAGGAACCAGAAACCCTAGCCGAATCGTGCATTAGAATTAAGGAAAGATGTAAAACCGGGCAGACTGATTAAAAAAGAAAAGAAAGATGGCAATAGTGAAACGAAATAGGAAAATCAAGGGAACAGAGACGGAAATCCAAAAATCAAACGCTGAAAGTGGAATCGAGTGGGAGTAGGTCGAGGCGAAAACAAAAACAGACAAGGAATCGGAAAAGAAATGAAGAGAAATGCAGGGAGTAAGATAAAAAAGGTAAAAGAAAAGAAGAAGAGAGAAATGAAGTAGTCGGATACAGGTGCAGAGAAGAGAACCACGTTAACGAGCTCCCCTGCTGTCCAGCTCCTGAAGAAGAAGAAGAAGAAGAAGAAGAAGCACCGTCTTCCTTGCTGCCTTTGGGTTGATGAGAGTAGAAGCCACTTTACTCTTCCATTTCCCATCTTATTACTGTTTCGTTTCCGGTCTGCCCGCACTCGTACCCGTACCCGAACTCGTACCTGTACTCCTACTCGCACCCGTACCCGAAGGAAATGGGCTATTTTTGAATATTATTTAATAAAAAAAGAGTTTTCAAATTCAATACAAACTATGCTTCCCTCAGTAGCTCCGTTCGTGTGTGTGTATATATATATATTTATATAGGCTCTCTCTCTCTCTCCCTCTCTCTCTCTCTCTCTCTCTCTACCCGTTAAATCTTCCGTTTCTTTCGATATTACCCAAGCTTCTCTCTCGTTTTCTTCTCCCTTATTTCTACCATTTCCAGATCCTTTCCCCTTCGCATTTCCCAACTCTCATCGCCTCTTTTTCCAATCCTGTTTTCTTCATTCATGGCTCCGATTAAGCTCAACCAATCGCCGGGCTCCGCACCCCAAACCATTGCCAATTCTCAGGATGCTCGCCTTCTTCTTCGTGAAACTCTGCGTGTCACTGCTACTTTGCCTTCCGCTCCTCCTGATTCCGTTCCGCTAACCGCTTCTCTGAGTGTGAAGGATGCTCAGAAGCTTCCCTTGCTGCACGACCAGTTTATTCATTCCAGCTTCAGGTTGATTTGCTGCGAGGAGATCGACGGCCGCAGATGGAATTATGTTGCTGATAGCGACGCTTCCGGAAGGTTCATGAAGACTTCCATTAGAGCCATTAACTTACACTCCCCGCAGGCTCCTCTAGATGTTAGTTTTTTTTTTTTATCATATCCTCAACTGCTCTGTTTAGCGTGCATTTTCTTTTATGAATGAGATAATTTTATTAGAGCTCAGTTAATTTGCGTATTTTATTTATATTTGTAGTACTCGTACTACGCGTATAACCTGTAATTTATTTAAAGTTTTTGTAGTTACGATCATGATTCTCTTTTAAAGTGTAGAAATGAGAAGTGACCGAAATACCTTTCGAAATTTTTCAATTTTTCACTTACTTCCATACGGATACCTGTTTTCTCTCCTGTATTTGTGTTTTTCTGCAGCATTGGTTGCATAGGAAAATTTTCATTATATTATGTTATTGGCAGTAATGAAGTATTATACTCATGATTTTCTGTGGACTGAGAATCCATCTTTCTTCACTGAGAAGTCAAGAAGTTTTTTTTATGATGAATAGTATCCGTAAACATGTGATGCAGGAGTTAATGTCTTTTGTGCGATCGTACGTAGTTCCAGAGGGTTTTCCTGACAGTGTTACACCCTCTTACGTTCCGTATATGACCTGGAGAGCTTTAAAGGTATATTTTTTTACTTTATAAAATTTCATTTGATCTTGTGATTATCTCCTTGATTTTTGATAAAAGATGGTGATTAGGAAAACAAGAATATGAATCCCTTGATGCTTCATAAATGTAGCATTTTTTTGGTGGAGCAATGGGTGTTTTCACCACACAAACTCTCTTGAATTCAGTTGGAGTCTCCAGAAACAAAGCTACTTCTGGGGCCATTGCTATCAACTGGATTCTCAAGGCAAGTTGTTCGACTGAATGAGTATTTTATCTCTTAATTTGATAGCTGCTCAATGATTAGATTGGCTTGTTTTTTGTATTTTAACAATTACCAGATGAATTAACCTCCCAAACTGAATATAACATGTGTTTGAGTTGTCAAGCTGGTGCTTTTTAGGTACTTTGCTTTTCTTTGCACTAATACAGGTTCGAGACATTGAATTCTCTGAATGGCATAGAAGGGTTCAGCCATGCGAGCATGCAATCATTTTCTTTTCCACTATGTACAAGAGATGGATGATATTTTTATCTTTTGATTATTTTCTTGTGGCAGATCTGTTAAGACATAGTGTGAAAAATCATTTCTAAATGCATGAAAGTTCTTCATTGGGTGCTTTTGTTTTTTTAAATTTTGTAAAGCGTCCAAAATTTGTTTCACATAGAATTATTTGTTTCATATATTTTTATCTTACATTGAGGCAGATCTGTTAAGTCATAGTGACAACAATCATTTCTAAATGCATGAAAGTTCTTTAATATTGCTTTATCATGAATTTCGCAAAGATCCTAAATTTGTACCTCATAGAATTACAAGAACAATTTGTATCCCACAGGATGGTGCTGGTCGAGTGGGTAAAATGCTTTTTGCTCGGCAAGGAAAGAAATTTGATTATGATCTAAAGCAGGTGAAATTTTTTTGTTTATATGTACTCAACTCTAAAATCATGTCTGGGGATTTTCTTGTGCACAAAGTTCAATTTTGGGAATTTTGATGGTTATAGCTGCGGTTCACTGGTGATCTTCTTATGGAGTTGGGTGCTGGAGTAGAGTTAGTAACAGCAGCAGTGCCACACCTTTTTCTTCCTTTAGCTTGTGCTGCTAATGTAGTGAAGGTGAGATAATTAAAAATAAATTGATTTAGTGTTAGTATAATAGTCTCGTATTCGTTGTTCTTTTTCTTTAGAATGTAGCAGCTGTAACATCAACATCAACTCGAACTCCAATTTACAAAGCATTTGCAAAGGGAGAGAACATTGGGGATGTCACAGCTAAAGGCGAATGTGTTGGAAATGTAGCAGATCTGGTAGGGTTGCTGTTAATAATGTTTTAATTGCCACGTAAATATGTAAATTTAATATTTAATTTCTTTTTTATCACAACTGATTGGCTCGACTGGAATAAATCTTATTTTTTTGTAGCCTAGGATTATGGTCTATGTGAATTTTCAATGTTTATGTGGTGGCATTGTTCACTTGTTTGTCAACTTCGGTAGGTATGTTGACAAAAAAATAGTAGAAGTTCCAACTTAGGTTCTTTGATCTCATTCTGATCATTTCATCTAGTTATGATGGTCTCAAAATGATGACATGGCCCAGGAGACCATTGATGTACCTCTGGCTAAATTTTTGGTTCATGTTATTGTTAACGTCAAAGTTACTGGTGCAAATATTGACTTCTAACTTTGGGCCATAAGTTTCAGCGCAATTGGATTGTTAATTGGATTGGTACGTCAAATGACAACTTTTAGGCCTTGTATTTTAAATCTATGTCAGTATTGGTGCTGATGATTACTGCTAACATTGTCTGAGTCATGACCATATAGAGTAGTTATTTGGATTGGTAAATCTAAATGACAATTTTTTTTGTCTATTTTATGGCCTGATAAGTGCATAATCATTTATTAAGATTTTCAGAAAAGCTTGGTTTGCATGTAAGGAATATGATTTTGGCAGAGAAGTAGCACATATAAGGTTCCAAGTTTCCTTTCTAGTAGAAATTTGGCTTCCTGCAAAAAAAAAAAAAAAAAAAGAAAGAATAATAAATAACCATATAAAACCATTAATTTGCTGTTTTTGGCATTATTGTGTCACTTTAACTTTTGTCATATCTAACATATCGGTCATTTTGATTTTACCTTGGCAATTGCTTTTTACTGATCAAGAAATGTCATTTCATTTTGAAGGAGATGATCAAACTAGTACTCAAAGCATTCATTATTATGTGTCTTCATGGGTGTATGAACTGAACAATATGCTCAAGATGTAGTCTCTAGCACTAAGAGAAAAACTCTATAGCTATTTAGATAATCTTAAAGGTCACTTTTTTGTGGTCTGAGGAATGAACTACATTTATCTTTCTTCATAAATTATTGATGTAAGATATATGCAATCATGTTCGAGCTATTTTATTTGGAATATAGTATTGGTGAAGGAAGAAAGTCTATTTTTTAAGATATATTGATATGCTCAAGATATTTGGTACTGGTTTCATTATAGTCATACATTATTGCTCGGGATTCCGTTGTATGTATGTTGATATTCATTTCAGACTTCCAACTAATTGACCTTATGCATCCATGCTGATTTTTTCAGAAACTATAATATTGCTTGACGGTGATGTATATTTTACTGTCTTGTGAAGCTAGGAACTGGATTAAGCATAATGATGTCAAAAAGAAATCCATCTTTGGTTACTACCTTCACTCTTCTTTCATGTGGATATGTTTTTAGCTCATATCAAGAGGTTTGCAATATATAAAATAGTGTTTTCAGTTCTGTCTGACTACCCAAATTGTATTTTGATTTGTTAAGTGTTTTATGGGTACGACTTACATTGATGTTATTTCAGGTTAGGTCTGTTGTGTTGCACACATTGAATAGGGCACGATTCAGTGTGGCTGTGAACTCCTTCTTGAAGACAGGTCTTTCAGCCATAATTTTCTAACAACTCTCTTTTCCTTCGTTTGTTTACCTAGCTCTGATATCTTTCTGTAAAACTGGAATTGGAATGATAAAAACCATACTCTTTCATTAATCTAATAAGATTGATAAAGCTCTATGTCTGTTTTGCAGGTCGTGTGCCTTCATTGCAAGAAGGAAATATCAATGAAAGCATATTAAATTTCCCTTGGCTGAAGGCTAGTCCTGTTGTTCTTGGTATGTCTTCGGATATTTTGGTTTAAGCGTATTAGGACATCTCAATTTGCAAGCATATAGACTTACAAGTAACAACACATAAATGCACCTGATCACACTTCAAAGTGCATGTAATGATCATTCTTTTGTAGTTCCATTCCTCTGTGTGATCATGGATTATAGATCTGCTGTTTCTTGGGCCTACTATTTTCTATTGTTGGCCAGGGTCTAGATTCAAGGATGCATTTCAGGATGCAGGTGCATATCTTTCCATACAGCCTCTCTTCGAGGTAAGTCAACTTTGCCTCATTGCTTCTGGTTCAATCATGTTTATCATTCCTTCTTTTTTTTTTTTTTTTTACAATCTGTCACATTTATCATATGTTGCTGCTGGTGAATGACAGAGAGAAAAATACATCGTCACCTATAATTCATCAACGGGTAAAGTATATGCATTGCTAAAGGATCAAGCGAAGTCAGATGACATTCTCAAAGCAGCTTTTCATGTGAGTTTATGACCAGTTTTTGTTTTTTATTATTTATACCGACGTTGTGTGTGATGCATTATTATCTCACTTTTCGTTGCAGGCTCATGTGCTGTTCCATTTAATACATCCTTCGAGTAGGTGTCAATACTCGCAGAAGCAGAGTGACGTATGCTCAAAATTCAGTCCAACAAGTGCTGATCTTGAGTCTCGTATGGCTGAATCATGCAAGACTGTTTCAACCTTGTATGGTCATTTCAAGGGCAAAGCTGCAGAGCAGGTAGGTGAATGGAATTTTCTTTTTCCACTTAAAGAAGTAGTTATAATTTCAAAGGACGGTGAAAACCCCACGTAGATGGAGGGGAAAGCTGTGGTAATATGGGCCCATCAATATTCCCTTGATAGTTTAAGGATGTGCATTGAAAGCGACTTGAATGTTTATGTTTAATTGAACATGTTAAGTATTTTTTTTTTTTTTCTAAAAAATTGATTCTGCGTCAACTGAAATAAATAATTTATATGAAAAATGGATATTTCTATCTGAAGGCGCACAAGTTGCCAAATACAGGATCTGGTTTTTCCTTGGTTTTCTTATTGCGTGATTTAGCTTTAAACTAATAATTCGATAATGCATATTGTAATTATTCTAAATATAGTCATGCCCGACGTTACTTGACCCTGATATTTTCTTTTGCTGCAGGGGTGGATGATGTCTGAATCACTTCTTAATCCGGGCCGAGCTCGGCTATGTTAGAGCGGCAAATATGCCTGTTCTAATCTTCAATCTAAGTCGTAAGTTTGGGGCCTAATATACTACAAGTTTTTTTTATCGTCGGATTCAATAGAAACAGTTCAACAGAAAGGCAAAGTTTGAAAGCACGCCAACCTACAGAAGGGATCACATATGAGAAATAGAAGAAATGGAGGTGCGTCATTGTCAATCTTCTTGGGTCTCAAAATGTCTCTGCAAACAGCACGGCAAGTAAAGTTACTTTCATTCCTGGGTATTAAATACAAAATAATAGATGGCGGAGCTCAGCTGTTGAGTCGATTGGACTTGTTGTCTGCTCACTAGTAAATAGTGTAACCATATGAAATTTTCTTCTCTTTTTTTTTTTTTTTTTTTTTTTTTGTATTTAAAATTTTCCTCGGAGGGTAATCTCTACATCATGATGAGTTATTGTCAAGTCTTGGATTTTGAATAGAGATTAAACATGAAGGCTCGCTCTTCTGAAGATTATTTGTGTCGTGTGAAAATTATAGAAATGTGTAATTGGCGATAAAAGAATATAAAACAGAGGATATGGAGTCGTACAAGTGCAGAGAAGACAAGTGGAAGGTGAATGTGAATCCTGAAGGAGGAGCTTATCTTAGGCTAGGCCTAGGGTGGGCCCTCTCTTCTTATTCATAATCCCAACAGCTGGCCATGCTTATTATTTTCATATATATTGAATTGAATGGCAATGCAGAGGTCGTGTCTGAGTAATGATTTGTTTCTAACTTAATTGTGACGTGACTAATAATATAAATAAATAATATTAGGAAATCAGAGACTCAAAAGCGTGGGAGGTGGCCCATGCGACTCGTATAATTCAGTGGCGGATGCAACATCATCCAACAACTGCAGTCTGCAGAGGTACGTACTCTTTAATTGCCCTTGCCTACCCCAATCTCTGAATCTTGTGTCTCTCTTACTCCTAACTAATCACAACTGAAATAAACTAAAGTTAAAGTGCAATTAATATATATTTATTATTTATGATATCAATAATTATCTCATTAAACAATTCAACCTAGCGTGACTTTGACCTAAAAATTACCCAAATGAGTCCTAGTTTGTTTGATTGGTGGGTTTGGGAATAGGATTAGAGATGCACGTGGGAAGAGCCTGCTTTCAATCAAACCCTAATTAAGGTTACATAAAGAGAGGGAGATATTATATTATACACTCATAATGCTCTCGTAAACTCTAACGTGCATGCATGGTTTAATAAAGTAGCTTTCTTTTACATTAAAAAAACAAAAAAAACCAGGCTTTATAATTACCCCTAATCCCAGAAATCTGTGGGTTTAAACTTACGTCATGAAACAAGACAAAGACACACAACCGTTAAACCTACCAACAAGCCTCTTTCTCCTTGTAACGGTCACATAATATAACAAATATGGAATAGAATCCAAAGTTTTGGGAGAATGCAACCAAATCCAACACTTGGATTGGGTTTCCATTTCTTTCAAAGAAATCTCACCATTACATTGATATTTCCAACAAGAGAGAGATAATGAAGAGGAAAAGGGAGGAGCTGTTTCATTAAATAAAACCAAGTACCTCAGATTCAGTGTGCCAATCATTGATCCGATAACCTAACCTCATCAATCTCCTTCAACAACATCGAGTCTTCTTCCTAACACCTACATTATTATTACAAACAACAACCACTAAATTCTAATATTATCATCAAAACCAAAAACCAACATCAGCGAACTGAAGCAGGAAAAAGAAGGGAGTTAAATTATATATATTATATAATAGTGACACCAAGTTTGGGTTAATCGAATTTTTAATCAACCAGAAGAGGATGGATTCTTAGTGGCTAGATTATGCTTATTGTTGTGCATCCAAACTTTGAGGACTCTCCTCTTCACTCCAATCTCTTGGCAGAACTGCTGCACCACACCCTCTTCTTGCTTCTGCATTTTCCACCCTATTTTTTCTGCAAAGTTTAGCATTTTCTCCTTCTGTTCTTGACTGAATTTTGTCCTGAATCTCTTCTTCGCCATCTGCGGAGCCCTAGCCGCTCCTCCCCCGCCACCATTGCCGCCTTCTTGCTCGTCTGATTCCGAAGGAAGAGAGGGCATCTGGTAGGACATTATCATCTGATGAGGGGGAACGGGTAAGGTTCTGGTGGGTATAAACGTGCCTGTAGCCGTAGAATAGGCTAAAGCTTCTGGAGCTATAATGTTCTTATGATGGTTGAAGATGAATTTTCTTCCAACCCTATTGGTGTTAAGGTATTGGCTATGGAGAGGAAACTCATTCTCTCCTTCAACTTCTTTTCTATGGAAGTTTCTATGGCAATTACAGGCTGAGCAAGTGAGGGCTTCAATGGAGCCTTCTTCTCCACTAGGCATGAATTCTCCACACCCATCTGTTGCATTTCCTCCAATTGAAGCTGCATGATTCTTCAAGCACTCTTTGTATTTGACCGTTGACGATGGTCTCTTGTAGTTTGCTACTGCTAAGGTTTGATGATCTTCTAGGATAGTGGGAATGTTTGACTGTCCATTGTTATTGGTGGGTAGTTGTGGAGAAGACGAGTGAATGTTGATGGAGTGATCATGGTGATGGATCATGTGGCCGTGCCCGTGCCCGTGCCCGTGCCCGTGTTGATGTCCCCCCCCCATAGCTGCTACTGTTTATTGGAAGTGGCATATCAGCTTCTTGATTGGAGAGTTCCATTTTGTTTTGGCTTCTGCTCTTCCTCCACCCCTTCTTTGTTTGTTTATTTGGAGAGGAACAAGAAAAGACAGGAGGAGAGAGAGAGAGAGAGAGAGAGAGTGGGGGGAGAGAGATGAGATTAGAGAGTAAATTGCGTTGTTTGCTCTCTATTAATAGACACTGTCCTCCATAACTTCAAATATATCCACAGCTTAGGCCTTTTCATCTCCTTCTGAGGCAAAACATTACATCTAGCTTGAGCAAATAATATATGAATCACAAGAAGAACTTTGTTTATTTGGGCAGGGAGAGAGAGAGAGAGAGAGAGAGAGAGAGAGAGAGAGAGAGAGGCTACTCTACTTTCTGATCCAAGAATAAACTAACTTTGAACTTTGAACTTTGAATATCCCTCTCATTTTTTTTTTCTACAGTGTCAGCAAAAAAGAAAGTAGAGAGAAAGAACAGAAAAACCTTCTAACCATTTACACTCGAACACTTATCAAATACTCGGAGAGTAGACGTAGGACTCGTCTTGGTGACGAAGAAAAACAAAGAATATGAAAGAAAGAGAAGGGAATGAAAGTGCAGAAAGAGCATTAAAAGAGGAAGGAAGGCGTACCCTCGTCAATTCCAGTTCGAAAAATGATGGTGAATCAATCAACTTCTAGCAAAAGACAAAGTCTTTCAGGCAAATATTAATGGGTTTTGGTTAGAATGCAGAGAGAGGTTTGAAGTCGGCGAGAGAAACGATAAAACAGAAGAACAAGAGAAGTGAGAGGAGAGGGAGGTGGGTTATGGTAGTGAAACTCTAAACATGGAGGTTATAGAGGTTGAAGAAAACCAAAAAGAAGATTACAGAAGATGATCAGGAGAGAGAGAGAGAGAGAGAGAGAGAGAGAGCAGAATATTTCTCTCTTTTTTTTTTTTTTTTTTTTTTGTGTTTACAGGAAAACAGAGAGAGTTGTTTTAGGGGCGGGAGATTAAAAGGAAAAAAGACAGGTTGCTTGCTTTGCTTGCACTATCAGGCATCAGGTTTACGCCACATATAGCCAATGTGTCAGAAGAGGAGAGGACAAAGCGAGAGAGAGAGAGAGAGAGAGAGAGAGAGAGTATTACTCGACTCATGTTTATGAGGGTGAAAGTCTTAAGTTGTGGGAAGGTTTTGCAAAGTAAATTAAGTAATTCGATATGTTTTTAATTTCTATAAACTTATCATTTCCATTAACTAAGTTTTGGTATTACACAAAACACATACTTTAATCTACAATTTGTGGCTACTTGTTCTATTGTAGGCCGGAATAGTCCAAGATTAAAGTAAACTTCAACTTTAAGCGTCAAACTCAAAACATGACAGTGCACATTTTCACATCGTTTCAATAGATTGAGAAGAACTCTCTAGATTAATCAGATGCTTTGTGGACATCGTACAAGCCTGTAGCAGTGTCGGAAAATTCCTTGCATAGCTATGCTTAGTCAACATTTTTTAGAGCAAAATTCGACATTAAAACCAAGCTGGATTCAACCAGCACCCAAAACAGATAACATCAGATTAAATATTTGAATTTTTTCCGAGAAAATAATGATTTTGAAGAACTAAAATGGGTTGAAAATAGGTAGTCCCTATGATGTTTAGAATTGATGAGCTACAACCCAAAAAAAAAAAAAAAAAAAAAGAAGCAAGAAAAGAATGAGTTCCGTGAACATGGTGAGGCTGAAGAGGAGGGGGGTGGAGTCAACTAAACATTGTTTAATGAAATTCCATCGTACAATAAAAAGGGTCATGACATCCACGTGAATAATTAATGAGGGAGGGGAGGGGAGGGGGAGCTCAACAACTTTTGCACTACACACTCACCCAACCATGAATCATTTGACTCAACACATGGATTAAACCCTGAACAGCCAGGATTAGGAGCCAGCCCTCTCTCTCTCTCTCTCAAGAGGCTCAAGCTCTATGTAGAGTGCCCTCTCCAAAAAGGGGCGTTGAAGGAGACAAGGACGTGGTGGAATACTAAGGACAATGCCATTTCAATTCAATCAGATTCATCACGATCACATGAAAAGTTAAAGACAAGAGAGAGAATCCAAATGGGTATTGTGTTTTAGAGAGAGAAAGACAGACAACACAGAGATACACACACACACACACATACATACATACATATATGACTGCTTCTGTCTCACGCAACCTCTAGCCTACCACTACCTCTCGTAATTTTGACGCAATCCTTCATCTTAGCACAGCTTTTCCCTTCTTCTCCATAATTTTGCTTCAACTGGACTGAGTACGAAATTAAACCTTGAAATTCTTAATTTAATTTTATGGGAAATATTCTTCGAGAACTAAAACATTACTCCTTTATTCAAGGCTCCAGTCTCAGCCAAAACCCCTTTATTCTATTATTATCCTTTGCCTTTGTTCCACTGTACTCTACCACCACATTTAACTATCCTACTTTATTTTTCTTTTCTTTTTTGTTTTTTTTCTATCTTGTCTCCAGCTTCCAACTTCTACCCTCTCTCTCTCTCTCTCTCTCTACCCCATTTCTTCTTAGTCAGAGGTTTTTCTTAATCAATCATCTTCTTACTTTCCTCTGAATCCTTTTATTTCTACACTTGATGATATGTTCATCTCCAAGGAGATGAGCGAGAAAGCGAGAGAGAGAGGGAGAGAGAATGTAAGAAGTAATAATGAGTTCTGGTGGGTAGATGGGCCACAAGAATAAATGGTGTTGGTGACAGAAGACACACTCTTGGTTGATCACAATTTTCAAGATTTGTTTTCAGAGATGAATTTCCCTTTTCTTCGCAACAAATAACACACTAGTCTCTGTCCATCTCCAACACTGTCTTCCCAACTTCTCTGTTTTCCTTAAAGTAAGATGAGACTACACCCATCTTCATTCTTCATCTCTCCATCCCTTTTCTTTTCAATTTTAATCTAACACAGCAGCAGTAACAACACATAGCAACTGTGGTTTAAAGCTTTGACTTTCTTTCATTCTTCTCTCCCCTTGTCTAATTTTCTAATTCACTTGTAGTCTAATGTTGGAACTAGAACTGAGAGAGAGAGAGAGAGAGAGAGAGAGAGAGATCCTAATCATTTTCATTGACAAGTTCATTTATGAAGAACTAGGTTGAAACTTTATGGAAAAAGGAAGAGTTTCTCAATCTCTCTATCTGGGCATCTTGAGCATCCAAACAGATAAAATAAAGAGGCGATGATGAGAAAGTTGATTCCAATATAATCCGCACCACCCAAATATAATCAATCTCCTTATTACAGAGCTTAGAGTACACCCACTACTTTAATCTCATCATCACACCCAACCCCTCTTTTGGTTGCTCTTATCTTAGCAAACCATATCATTTAACTCATTACTTATGGGATAAGTGGAGCTTTAGATCAAATTAGACTAGAGTTTAATACCTCAACCCTAAACCCTTAAAATGCACACTATCAGCAACTAAATGTAAGGAGTTTGGTTACTTGAGATTGACCTACCCATTACTCTTCCCTGCACATCATATTTTTGGCATCAAACGAAATATGTCTCTTGGACCTTTGAAATCTAAACAATCATACCAAAATTCCATTATTTGTGCTTCAAATCTAGAACTGACCTCTTCCTACTCATTGGGTCTTTTTTCTGATCTAATATAATACGACTTAACATAACAATGGTTAGCCCCTACAAACAAAACGAGTAACTAAACTCAAGAATACAATCAATCAAACAAGTCACATAACACATACATAATTTGTGATATTCTAAGAAGGTCAAATTCTGATGCTTTGGGGGAATGAGATGCAAAGGGGAAAGAGCATAAAGAGAAAAGCAGTCTTTCTTTTTACACACTCCCTTCATTAAATGGTTGTTCATTTCGCTCATTAGCTTACTGCTATGGTACACCAACCCCACCACTAATAATAAAAAACAAAACCCACCTTCTTCTTCACATCCCTTTTTTCTTCTCTTTAACGATTCTCTAGATTTTGAAGTGTTCTAACATGACATGAGCTGAGGTTGTTGGTTCTACACATTCTACAGCTGAGTCATTCCACGTCACGTCGATGGAATTCCTTACATAATGCATAAATAACAATGCGTAGACAGAGTGGGATCTTTATCCACCAACTTGCCAAAAATACTGTGTTTTGTCATAAGATCATGCAAGTTGTAGAGATAAATGGGAGTAAGAGAGAGAGAGATGATTACAAAGTTAGGGTTGGGTTTGAGAATGTAACCAAAGGCTGAATGAGATGATGGAGCAGAGGAGAGGAGGCAGAGGAAGCTAAGAAAGTCGCTTCAGAAGATTTCATTTGGGTGATGATCCAGAGAGAGAGAGAGAGAGAGAGAGAGAGAGAGAGGCACACACACCCACGAACACGCATGCTTATGTGATTAGGGTCCGCATGAGCAGAGACGACCAGACCTTTTTGTCTCTCTTTTTATTTTATTTTTTTGGTAGGACCCACCTTGCATGCCTCGACTTCTTTCGTAATTCCTAGTTTCTAAATATTGCTTCCTTAGTTTCATTCTTTTACACCATATAAACCCATACCCTCACCTCTTCCCTCGAGTTGCATTTCATACCTTACTACACAATCATGGCGGATACACCTAGAATAGAACAATTCATTCAGTCTGTAAAACTGGGGTCAAGATGTATAACTTAATAACTTAAGGGCATCTATGGTAACAGAGGAGATCAGGTACAACACTCCCTTTACTCAAGACACTACCTAATTGCTTCTTCTGAATCTAATCCAGGTCTTCATATGGGAAGGACGATCACCAAATCTAATGGGTACTGATTATGATAGAACCTTAATACAACAGGATGACGACAATACTAAGGGTCATCAAAAAATTATTACGAAACAGAATAATATCATAAATGAATGTGCAGGTAAGAAGGTACATCCAGTGAACAGATGCAGCAGACAGGAAAGAGGGAAAGAAAATGGATGAGGCGTGTAAGAAAACGCTCAATCCAATGAGAAAGAGAAGATTAGAATGCTAGAGTGAATGCAGAATGAAACAAATAGGTGGGTGGTTCAGTCATCCTCTGCTAAATCTTCAGAAAGTTGCATGTTTTTTTTTTTATAATATATACATAAAGAAATGTGTTTTTACTGCTCTCGGGGACAAGACGTTTCTATTGTTTTCAGCGAACATGAAACATATAAAAACTACTTGAAAACATTCTTTTCACTGTCAACGGATATTACTAATTCTGAGAACTGTACTCTAAAATCAAATTTTTTTAAGAACCCTGCTTCAACACACTGTTCATGCAACTGGAAAGTTGCATACACAACTATTGAGCTTATTGATTCAATAATATTCCAGGCTTAAAAGGTAGAAGAAGAAGAAGAAGAAGAAGAAGAAGAAGAAGGAGAGCATCAGGATGAAACGAAGCACTCAATACTTCCCAACCAGAAACAAATTTACTTTATTTGATTTTGCCATGAAAACAGGTACCTGCATAGGATTCGTTGGAGTACTATTGCTTTTCTGTTTCCTTTTTTTGTGAAAGCTGGATTCTCTTTTCATTCTGCTTGGTCAGTTGGTTGTAGTTGTCACCACCTTTATTACGGGTTCCGCATAATGGTAAGCCTATCAATCAAACAATTACATAGAAAAGCCCATAAAACTCTTCATGCAATAGTCACACTGAAAATAAATGGATAGACACTCTATTCTACAGTTCAATCTGACGATAGCTGAATATATGCAAAAATTCGTATCAACGGCAGTCTATATAAATAGTAACAGGACAATTCTCTTCGCGATCAAATATGACACTCCAATCCATAAAAAGCTACTATAATAATAGTGACAGCCAAAAAACAATGAAACAAACAAATCATGTCACAAGACGAATTTTCAGTGTTTCTCTGAGACAGTAGGATTTATTCAACACATGGAGCCTAGTTCTTATTGTTATGAAATCTATAAATTTCTCAATTAACTTCAACTCAAGAACTTAATATTTCAACATTAGGAATAACATAATATATTATCAGAGAGAACATCTTGAGTTTAAATTCATATCTCACCACTTCAACTTATTGAATTTAAAACATCAATGCGTAAAAATTATGAAAAATTGTCTCTATACGTGAGAAAAGATGCTAAAAAAAGCGATATTAAATTAAACTCAACCGACTGCTGAAGCATTAGACACCCTTATAATTTTCACCTATTTCATAACTGAAAATTGAAAATGCTTTCACGATTAGAATTGCCAGCTCTAACGTGATATGAATAAAGATAAAAAATTATTGGCAAAAGGAAAAAGTTTGGCCCACTAATAGAGAGATTAAAGAATGTATTATTATTCATACCGTGAATAAGAGAGGTGCAGGATTACACTAGAGCACTCATTGGCAGGTCATGCTCTTAAATTTAAGGATGCAATCTAATGCCTTCTGAAATTCACTTTCTTCCAAAGCAATTGTAAAACGGCAATAGCCAGGAATTCCTGTCCAGGAGCTGCTGTTGACGCATAATCCAGTTGCTTTCAGAATGGCTTCTCTGATGTTAGAGTCATCAAGCTGAATTTTGTCTGTCATTTCTCCGACTTTGTCAGAATTTATTTGAACAATCTTGTTAAGATAGGAAGTAGGCTTAGCCACAATGGAAACACCGCCACAGGATTCAAGAACGTCCCATCCACAATTCTCAAGCATCTAGTAGCAGCAAGACAAAAAACAAGGAAGCATTATATTTTACCCTGAATCCAACTACTGTCGTCCTAGTTGGGACTTCAAAATATCCATGCGTCAGTGTCACAATTTTAATCTTTGTTCTTTTATATTTAACTTGTATCATATTTTTATTGAAATAGATTTTATTATCGGTTAAATTTATAAGTCCAAGATTTGTAGTCAGTTATGAGGAGCGTTTTACTGTATTACAGCAAGCCTAAAGAAGAGAAATTATTACTCAAACTTGATTCTGCTTCAATGAATACATGGCTTTCTTACTCTACAATCATAAATTGTTCCAGACCAGGCGAGTCTGGAAAAGGACACACACTTGAATACGCTATTTTTTTGGCATACATTGACCATCAATATGGTCAACAATCTTTCAAATAAATGAGGTGCTTTAGACTGAGCAACTAAAATTACCATAATGAAGAATCCGTCAAACCAAACCAAAAATTTTTAGTACTCAGATTTTCGATATGGATCTCCATTCATTTTACAAACAACAATGAAGAAAACCAAAGCAACTTTCACTCAATGATGGAAACAACCAAGCACGGGCCCCATTCTGGTTACCAAATCCAGTCGTCTAGATAGTATGTAGACTTCAGCTTATTCAATTTCAATACATTAATCTTCTGAATTTTCTATAGGCTTCACGCTTTTTATCTAATGACAGCTTTTTACAGAGACGTATAGAATGATTTAAAGACTATGACGTTAATAAGACTAGTTCAAACATTTCTAATTAACAACAGGAACCACAACCATAAATTCTACGCAAGTCATTATGAATCTAATTATAAAAAATAAATTATTACCTCTTTCAGACACTTGGATCGATTTCTCAGAGTCCTCGTTTGTTCTAAAACAGCATTCCACATTTCCCCTGATTTCTGTACTCTCAAACCCAGCAACTTTTTTATAGCATATTTCAGTGTGCGATGTGGGTAGCTTAACCCTGGAAAGCTATAAAATGATTCAATCAAAAGTGGCTGGTTTAAAATCAAAAATCCCAATTGGAGTGCACCAGTCAGCATCTTCAGGGATAGTCCTCCTAGCAGAGACACTGAAAAAGATGTCCCGTCTGATAAATTAAGCTTTGGCATGATGCCTTCCAAATTCCAGCCACCCCAACCCTCAAAATCAAATTCCAAGCCCGAAAATGAAACATCAATCACAACCCTAGCACCAAACTGAGCACAAGTTGACAGTAACTTTTCTATCTCTGCGTTGTTGTAAAGTAAGCCAGTTGGATTGATTGTCGGCCCAGAAATGTACACCCAAGGGTTTTTCACATTCACGAGTACATTAGAAAGTACCTCGTTTGTAAGCTTAAATCCTTCTTCCAAATTGGTAGGTATATTTACGATGTTTGCTTTCAAAAATTTGGCAGCAGAAACATAGTTTCCATTGGAACCACCCGGAAAGCATAATGTTCCACCTTCTTCAATGCAACATAGAACCATTTTATTAAACAAAGCCAAGGAGCTGTCAGCATATATAAATTCCGAACAGCTCTCTACCGGGAACCCATAATTGGTCTTTACAAATTGCTTTATGCTAGGAGTGAGATCAGTCTCTGACTCAATCATGTTCTGTCTCGCAAAACTTTCAAAGATAGCAGCCTTCACTGCAGCAGGTAGAGGCAAGAAACTTCGATCAACATCCATGTGAATCAAAGAGGAGATCTCTCCCTCGTTAACTGACAACTCAGCATCATTAAGGACAGAGGCGACTGAACTGGAGAACCTCATCACATTAGTTGATCTGGGACTATCACAATTCCTCTGAAATACATGAATAGAAAGTCCACGGTGAGCAGTTTTAAATAAAATACTTCTGCAAACAAAATTTCTAAGTATAACAAAAAAAAAAAAAACAAAGTAATCAAAGAAAAAATGCTGGGCTTATCCATGCCCTGTAGATGATGTCATCTTTTCAAACAACTTTTAGGACTTGTATAGATATCATAATAACATAGGGGCAGAAAACTAGAGCGTAATTTAGCCTGAGTATAGCACTACATCACAGCGGGATTTATTTTGCCTTAGTTATGTACCACAATAGCAACTGCATTCAGAAAAAGTAGATCTTTGGTATAAGTTGAGCACAGAACTAATATTGCTTCAACGGCAGACCAAAAAACCTTGAACTGCAGTGAAGCAAGAAAAGTAGATCTTTCGTAAATATGGAGCACAGAACTCATATTTCTGTAATGGGGAACCCGAATACTTAAAGTGGATTGAATCTAGGAATAAAGGAGATCCTTTATACACCATTGAGCAAAAGGAATTTACCTGCGCAGGTGGATGTCTGTCAGTAAGCTTAAAAGCTAATAGCTCATGGAAAAGACAGCCATAGTAATGTTGGCTAATCAGTGCTGTATTTCCTTCCAGTAACTCCACAGTTTTGGAAAGGTTCTTAAAAATTGTTTCTTCTTCTGAAATGACAAATGCCACTTCTAAATCTGAATAGACCTGGAAATTAACTCCATAAATCATCAAAAGAAAAGGTCATTATGTCACAAAGAACAAATACAACAACAACAAAATCTGGTACATAGCCCCGGGTTTGAATGCATAATATCATTCATCTTGTAGCAACAAGATCAAAGATAACAGAAATAGCTAAAACTTATATAATATACCTGGTTTTTCACCAGACCGCATATTATTGAGGCATGCGAAGGGAGAGAAGTTCCTGCTAAATACTTTAGGACACCGTTAGAACTTGGGAGACTAGATAGCTCAAAGTGATCAGATATGTCCAGGAATAGACGAGAACCAATTTCTCTTGTAACGTCTAACAGGTGAATAAAGGCAGAACTAGTAACAGCCTCAAAATGAGCCATCCCAGTAACCACAACATGTGGTTTCAACTTCTTTACTAGCTCTATCATTAAATCCGACTGGCTTGGGGCCTCTATGACTGTAAGTACATCATCCTCCCCAGCCTTTTCGGTGGTAGAAGTCTACGAAATTCATATTTTGGAGAATTTTAGATAAACAAAATGCTTTCATAATAACTAATGCTAAAATCAGGTAATTTTCATAAAAGTTAAACCAACCAAAGACAAACAAGATATCAGTTATTAATCCAAAAAAAATTAAATTAAACCGATCATGTCATTCAAACTAATGCAGACAAGACTGAAATATTTTAGTTAACGTAATGAAAAGGTTAGCCAAGAAAAATGACCTTGCACATCTGTTTTTTCACGAAATATATCCAAATAACATATACCTCAACCTCTCCTTAAAAATTTTAAACAAAATTATTTATTCCACAACAAACACATAATTCAATTATTTCGGCATGAATAGGTATAAATTAATGGCCATGAACAAAAGCATTAAGAAGGTGTCATACCTCTATCGCTACAGATGTTAACCACTTCCTCGGTAGATGGCGAGTCAGATGTTCATCAACAATGGCAAGGCGAGGTGAAAACAATCGAAGAGCATTCTCTATTGCAACAGCCCTTGAAGGAAAGACAACAATATTCTTGCACAAGAATAAAGACACAAATTAGAATGTAGCTTACTTTGCACACTAAATAAGCGATCTCACCACTTCGTCTGGCAGAAAACTAAACATGCAATTAAAACAAATCCATGATTCACATGTCTAAAAAGCGCAATATTACATAATGATTAGGGACTCTATTCATGTATACCACATTTAAATGAGGAAACTAAACTGTAAAGTTTCTTCAGCTACAAAATAAACATGTAAAAGCATAAATGCGCTAAGTCAAAGTATTCAAACACGGAACACGCAATACAACGCTAAGATTCAATGTTTCTATATGATAAAAGAAATGTCTGCACTAGGATAAATAAAATTAACATACAAATAGATGGATAGATGCTCATGGGAGGAAAAGGAGATCATATGGGAGAAATGAAAAGGACATCAACAAAAAAAATAGTGAAATAAATAACAATTGCTCTATAACCATTTGAAAAGACTTTCTAAGGTCAGAATCTTGGTTGGATGAGATGTACTGAACAGATTATGAAGAAAAGTTCACATGTGAAAATTAACTGTTCTGATTAAAAAGTAATTTTTTTAAAAAGTGTCTTTTGTGCAAAACAATTAGTAAAATCTAGCAAAGGAAGATAGGAAAAAATTAACAAATCAATAAAACCTAAAGTTAATTGGACAATTATCAAAAGAATCAGAAGTTTTCATACTTCGGTATTAAGCGGGACATGGTGATATGTTTTCATAAAAGCTGCAATGAGATTCCTGAATCGTATGCTACCAGCTGCTGGTTCATATGGAAAACTTGATCTCTCTTTTAAAATGCATGCAAGATAAGCTAAGAAGGGAATCTTCTCATCTGCGACAGAATCATCTTCGAATGATAAATCTAATGAACTACTTATTTCTTTCAAGCCACTCTTGAGAAAATCAAATATTGTCTTGACCTGTAAGTATGTCAGAGTCATTATCCTTACAATTTATGTTGCTATAATGGATTTCCAAGAAGCAACGTTCTATGAAGTCAAACCTGATTTGGTTGACGGAGCTGACAACTATACACCGATAAAGCATGAGAGATTCGGCCCCCAGCCTTTCCATAAGCCCAAGCTGTTCTGGCACAAATACGCTGATCTCCAGACAGTCCCATAAAAAACTCAAAACGGTGAGGACTATTCTTCTCAATTTCAACTAAAGCAGAGATGTCGGTGTCAGCAGCCTGCAATCACAAATTTCTATGAAAGAGCAATTTTATTTTGAAATCTATTTCCTGGTAAAAGGATAATCTTGCCTGGAGAATTTTTGTCTGCCAAAGCTTTGTAACATGGAAACCACGTCGTTCAAATAAGCGCTTACAAACTCCTTGTCCAGGACGACCTCCCATGTTAAAAATCATAATCCCCATGGGCTTAATTACATCTATTCCTTCCTCTACTGCTCTAGCAATCAGACCTAAGCCAAACTGATCCTCAACAAAACCCTACAACACAATTAGGTTTCAAACGTTATCATCAAGATTTTAAACAGATGCTGCATATGATTATTAAAAGAGATGAAATTAATAACATGGAGAAGGAGAGACCATTTACAACTTGACCAACTGCCCCAAAAACTTTTAATTGTCGAGTGAGAACTGGTAGTGTTGGTATTGCATTCTATACTGAACACTTCAATGTTATATCATATAAACAAAGTGACTTCAGATGAGTATTAGGTCATAATACAAAACATTCTACAATTAATTACGATGTGTTTGATCCATAATTATACAAAAAGAAATCCAAAAAAGTTCAATAACAATGAAATTTAATGCCTTGCCACTGCATATTAATAATCTAATAAGTGAATAACTTTCTTCAGGTAATGAACTCATTCACAATTCCAAGTGAAATAAACCAAAAAAATCTATCTGACCTGAAGAGCGCAATAATTACTCAGTGAGTGTAAAAATTCCTCACTCGCATTTTCTGTTATTATCTTAGACATAGCTTCTGGATTTGGATTGAGAATCTGAACAGAGACGAGTGACCGGAGTCAAATCTTTAAATAACTCAAGTGCCTTCTACTAACAAAGTAAAGTTGCCATTCAAGAATTTTTCTAAAGCAGTGTATCTACGATGTAACCTGAGGAATGCATCCAACAATTCGTTCAAGTTGGATGTCATGATCTTTGCAATATGCAAGTAGATCAGATTCATGAAACTCCACCCTGTCCAGCAAAGTTTTCTTCTCCTCGTCATAAATGGGTTGGCCTTTTTCATCTAAAGCATTTAAATACAAGTTTATCCACGATATTTTTACTGCTCTTGGATTGATATCAAGGCCATAGACCTGCCAACAAATATATAATTGTAGAACGGTAAAAACTTTGATTAATCTTATCCAATTAAGGACGGATGCTTTTAACCAAACAAAAATACGAATATATATCAAACATGAAATTGACATGAACTTTAATCTTTCAAAAATAAATCAAAATACATTGTGATAACCGTTTCCGCAAAATAAATAATTTTATGACAAGTAGACAAACCTTCAAAGGTAACCATTTCTCAGCTATGGCGATGGATATCCACCCATTTCCACAACCAAGCTCAGCCACAGTCTTGTCTTTAAAGATTGAGTTGGGATGTCTACTTAAACCCTCATAAAAAGTAAAGGACCAATCCTCCGGTATAAAAATACTAGGGATGACCATTGATGTAAGTTTCTTCTTCCCCTGGTAACCTTTTTAAGAGAAAAAAATAATGATAAGAATACCCACTACAAGCTGTTGAGCATTCAAGCTACATGTAAAAAAAAACAAAGTTTAATTTGAAAATGTCACAATACCATAATCATTTTGCTAATTCTCATCTAGGATTAATTTATAATAATAAAAATATGCGTACTATTTCTTCATGGATATGATAAAAAAATTTGGATTACTATTTAGTTTCAAGAGAAACTTCAACAAAAGTGTTATTACAGAAATCAACGTTGATGAAAACAATATTGACAAGTTAGAAACCATCTCCATGGATGGAAAAAAGAGTGTTTCTCTAGAGGTGGAAGGCTTACTTTGATTCATGCAGTGTTTGATAGTATCCTATTCTACTATCTTTTGCTTTTCAATCTCTCGGCAAAAGGTTGTTAAAATGTTAAACAAAATAATTAAAGACTTTCTGTGTTTAGTTATTATCTAATTTGTTGGGAGCTTGTTATCAATCCTAAAATGTAAGAGGGCCTTGGGATTGGTAATTTTTCAAGATAGTAACTATGTCTTCTTAAGGAAATGGGTGTGAATATTCCCTTTAGAGATTGATTCCTTATGGCATGCAATAAAGCAAGTATGGCTTCAAGACTTACGGCTAGGTGACGTATGTTGCTAATCATGTCTCATTTTGCAATATTTGAAAGCATGTTTCTCTGTGTTTTTCATCCTTTTAGAATTGTGTTGCCTTTAATGTGGGGAATAGAGTCTTGGTTCGATTATGGGAAGATAGGTAGATTGAGAATGCTCACTTTTGTGCTCCTTTTCTAGGCATCCATCGGTTATCTCTCTACTCTATGAGCCCCTCTTTTCAACAAGGATACAGCTCACAATCCTTGGCATCTCTCCTTTTAGAGAGATGAATATCACTGAGCTAATCAAGTTTTTCGACCTTCATGCTTTTTTTTTTATCTCCAAGAATGAGCTTCGCCTTGATGGTCCTTCAACAAATTTTTCCTCCAGATTTTTCTATTTTTAACTCACTTCTACTTCTTTTAGGAATTTCTCCTTCATTTACTATTGTTCTAGAATTTCGGTTTTTTGTTTAGTAAACTCTAATTGGAGAGAACTTGTTTTAAATTAAGTGTTTTCTTCTCGAGAATGATTCTTTCTTTCTTTTTGCGGTATCCCCTTTCTTTTATATATTTATTTCTAATTTAAAAAAAAAATACTATTCATTATATATCACCAGGATCTGCTATGCTTAGATGCCTAAGCATAGTTTATTTAGGGAGATGGAATGCCAATGCATTGGGCATTGATGAAAAGTCGCCTCCATCATTTCTACAAGAAATCGTACATTGTTATTCTATATCGGACAAGAACTAAAAACAAAGCAGTGAACGTAGCAGGAACAAGCACAGATCAGTATTTTGATTTCCAGTACTCGTCATCTAAAAGTTAAGAAGAAGAGGCACAAACGGGGAACGAGAAGAGAAAATGAACAAGATAGCAGGGAGAAAACAATCCAAAGGCAGGAGGTGAAAAATGAGGACCTTCGTATTGGTCGAGGAAGATATCCTCGATCCTGAAATGATAGGTTCGAAGGCAATGATCAGAGGCCTGTTGAGTGTCGAACCGTTTCTGGAGATCTGTGAAGAAGATGCGAGCAGGAACACGAGTAATAGGATCCTCGAGGCGTTCGAGAAGCAAACGGAGGGCAGCGTAAGCAGCATCTCCGGAGTGCTCGCATCGAGAGAGGAAATCATCAATGGAATCCAGCACCGAAGCCATTGGCGAGACTCAAAGAGGAGGAGATGCAGAGGGAGTAGGGAGAGGGGAGGACTTAATGCTATTTCCCTTGTTTTCCCGGGTTTTTAGAATAAAAGCCTGGGACCAAGTAACCACTTTATTTATTTATTTATTTATTTATTTATTTATTTATCATCATCTTAAGTGGACTTTCTCTGGAGCGATTCATCACTTAATTAAATGGCACATGCAGCGTGCGTCTATTATTATTATTATTATTATTTAAAATATGTTTTTGATATTTCTTCAAGAATAATACAAAAGTTGGTGCAAATTAATTAGAGTAAATTACAAGACATCAATTTATTAAAGGGAGGACACACAAAAGAGCCACACACAACTCGCCATTACGTTGATTTTCCCAAAGGAATGACATATATATATATATATATACGCACTTGCACGATCCACCCCACTTTGCCTAGGCTCGCCCCAATCAATCTCTGGGCAACGTTTACTAGGGAATTAATTGAGTGGCTCTATTTTCCACCTTCCTATCTTAATCAGATGTCTTTTTTGGAGTGGCAATTGGCACGTGACAATTTACCCCAACGGCTATTCGTCTCCATGTGTTTTGCGAGACATACTTTCATATAATTTGTCAAACATTCACATTTAAACTACTGAATTTGAAAATGTGGCTTCAGAAAATCCACGCAACGCAGCTACAGACCCAAATCAATGTTTCCTTCCCCGCTCTGTGAACTCAAAGTGCATGCTATTTTTCTGCAAAATGACTACCATCAGAAAACAACTCTGTAACAATGGAAAAATTACATCACATTATGAATCTGTCCAGACCATAAAACACTTCTTAACAAACTAAAGCATGATCATAAACAATATGTGGATTCATTTCTTCTGCACGGAATCTCAACTAGTTACAAAATATCACAAAATTTATATGCTTTGCAGTAAAGCCTTCTTCAAAACGTCTCAAAACCAGCTGCAGCACCATGTTGTCTTTTAAAAATATTCATAAACACACTACAACACATAAGAAGAATGTGTGCAAACACTCGACAAAATAATAATTATTTGAAAGAATAAGGGAGGTTTTGCCATCCCTAATAGACATGCCTCGTGCTTGAAAGGGTAACACGTGAACCATTGTCTTTTACATTGCAGGGTGGCTCATTTTTAAGGAGCTTGGATTGGGTATTGGTGCTTGGAATTGGTATTGGTTTAACATTTGTTGGATGATGCCTTGTACAATTAGAAGTTTGCGATGGAGCGGCAATGGAGGAGGATATGCTGTGTGGGAAAACAATAGTTGTTAGGCTTGTCCCCATTGTATTTTTCACCTCTTTAGAGTACGAGTGAGTCATTTTGACTATAAGGTTTCAGATATGGCAGCCTTTAAACTTTCTTTTCGCAACACTCTCATTTGGAAAGGGAAGAACAGCCCTTTTTTGCATAGTCTTTTGTGGGATTAAGTTCTCCTTTTGTACATAACTTTATACAATATAAGCACTTAGATAGTGAAATAAAGTCAATATCTAATTCCACAAGAAGCCGGGGAAGGTAAACAACCATAGACCAACAATTATGGATACCAGCTCAACCGCGAAATGATAATTCTAAAGAAATCTGTTAGTTATAGTAATCTATTATTCTATTATCCGAAGCAATTGAGAATATAGGAAAGTTGAGCAGGCCAATAGTAATCTATTATTCTATTATCCGAAGCAATTGATAATATAGGAAAGTTGAGCAGGCCAACTAACCAAGCAACAAAATCAAAACACGGACTTCAGGCCATCTTTTATCATCATATCAAAAACCATAAAGCTTAAATATTCCAAAGAAAGTCATCTCAGAGTCGATGATAGCACCATATTTACACTATCAACCACAAACAAGCCACGGTGAATCTCCCCCGTCTATCACTAAGGTACAACATTGAGATCGCGGATCACATGAACCTAACAACAACAAGGTATTGAAAATTCACACAAAGATATATGGTGCCTAAACAAACCCTAAATTTCAATTCGAGCACAAGGTTATAAAAAAATACACAATTAGTTCTTCGATGGAGTTAAGAGATCACCAGTGGTCCTCAGTGAGTGGCAGAGGTTGACGATGAAGCGTGGTGGCTATGAGAAGAAGAATGAGGAGGAGCGTAGAATCTGTCATAGAGCTGCTCGCCAACCAGGTAGAAGCCGAAGGCGACGAGAGCAATGCCGAGACCAGGAATGGCATGGCGGAACTGATTGGAGAGCATCGGGTGCTTCCTCCATTCGTCCCTCCTCCTGAAGAACTCTCCCGTCGGTCCAAGAGCCATCACACCACAACAATCGCAGGGCTTGTAATATCTCCGATTCGCGTCAAATGGGGCTTCATCTTGCGCTCTCTCTTCTTTTATAGCTTTTTTTTTTTTTTTTTTTAACTCTTTCTATTATTTATAATTATTTTCAATAGTCTTTAGCTAAAAATAATAAAATAATAATTAAAATAATAATAATTATTTGAAAAAATAATAAAATAATAATTAAATTTTATTATAAACTCGAAAGATCTTATAGATGAGAAGATCGTAGACAATTATGTGAAAATATATTTATCAATTGTATAATTGAAACACGGCTATTTATAAAAGTAATGTCAGGCTTAACTTCTAATTTTACAAGCTCGTATCAACTCTTAAAGTGTCGATTCTTAATTGCTGAATTAAATATATTTTTGAA
>CM039523.1:396146-413366 GCA_022433055.1 Begonia peltatifolia
TAGGAGTTGCTTGAATTCACAGAAAGCCTAAAACTAGAAATTTCAAAACTATTACTCAAGATATTAAACCAAACCATATAGCAAACACAGAAACAACTTGTTGAGAAAGCAAGTGATCTGAACTTACAGTCTTGAGCGTTTGTCTCTCCGGCGATAACCGAGAAGCGGCAGACGACAAGTAGCAAAATGATATGATTTCTCAGATCCATAGCTTCAAAATCGTCAAGGTCTTCAAACAACTCAAGTTGGACGGAGGAAATCGTCAAGAGCAATCCATCCTAGATGGCTAAGCAGTAAACAACTTCATCATCGAAGGCTCAAAGTAAAGCTGCTTCAACAAACACAACCTTTCCACAGAAATCTACTAAAATACGAGTGGATAGCCGCGCTGTACAGCTGAAACGAACGAGTGTTGTCCAGAAAGAGTGGGAAGTGGACGACGACCGATGAGAATATCTAGAAGCTTGTCTCTTTTTCCACCTGGACAAGAAAAAGAAGAAAACAACTGCAGAAGAATAGTGGGAAGAGGATGAACTCAAGAGAGAATAGTTTGAGAAGAACAATGAATGAGGATGGTAGAACTGAGTCAAGAGGCGTAACTAAGAGAGAGAGAGAGAGAGAGAGAGAGAGAGAGCATGTCAAGTTGTGGTTGCAATGAACATAGAAAGTGGTCTGCAATAAAATCCTGTGTAAGAGTTAGGTGGGGTGGTGGAATGGAGATAAATGACAATACAACATCGCTTTGTGTCCTAAGCTTACCTCACTCTTACCTCTTTTATTAATCTCAAGTCTTAGATAAACCTTATTATATCATGTCTACTAATAACTTTAATAACAAAATTGTGTTCAAAAATATATAATTTACGATAATATTTCACAAATCACGTAAAATAAAAAATGAATAGAAAATTCCTAACCCTATTCACCGACTGTCAAAATAATATTGTTTTAAATATCGATAATTGACTGTGGTAGAAAAATAAAATTGAGTAAAATTACCAAAATGCCCACGGGACGGGACGGACGTATTAAGTGGATGGATAATTGAGAGTGAGAGTTAGGTAACATGGTATTTGATTTTGTGGGGTTAGATTGGGGACTTTTGTAAAAGGTGTGTGAATGAGTGGGTAAAAAGTCAATTAAATGGAAAAAAAAATATTTGCCTTTTTTTACATTAAAATATAAATAAAAGAGGCAGATTATTAAACAACGTTATGCCATGCAATGAACATGAAATTGAACATATGATTTTGTCATTATTGTAGACGAACAAATTAAAAAATAATAATAATGAAAGCGAACACTTATCGAAAGTGTTCGCTTAAAATTGTTCGACTTTTCTAAATCTCCTTTATCTTTGGTTGAAAATAGACAGAGACCCATAAATTTGTTTGGAAAAAAAAACGTCGTGAACGTAAGAGAATTCCCTCTGATCAAATCAAAATACAATAAATTTTGTAACTCGAATATCAATATATAAGAAAATCACAAAATCCTAATAACGAATATGAGTTCGACCTGATCTAAATAGAATTCGGGTCACACCGAACTTATAATATCGATATTAAAATCTCTTTTGACTCCGTATAATTGAAGTTCAAAGTAAAATATAAAAGGTCACTAATGACACTAAGATCGTAATCTTTAATTAATTAAGGAGCGTCTTTGTGCATCATAAGACGAAATACTTGTTTACCTCTATTTCGATCTTACTCGTATAATCACAATCATCAAATGTTTAGTCTAACTCCTTCAACTTATGTACTATAACAACAAAAATATGGTCCATCAATATAATAAACGAGCACTTGTGTTACGTTGGTGCATGGGCCATGCAAGGCAACCAAGTTTTCCATTTCTGACATCAAATATAGCCCTCCTGGTCGACGCTTACAAGCTAAGCACATTTTTGCTCTGGTTCCGTAGCTTTGAAGCACAAACTCAGGAGAGAGTGACATCAAATATAGCTTCCCCACAGTCCGCCAAAGTCGATCTTCCCCGATACAATTTCGTAATTTTTTACTAAATGAAAAAAACGAACTATCAATCAAACTAAAATTATAATTAAAGAACATTTACTCGCATTATATCATTCGGTCTACGTACCAGAACTTATAACATTCGAGATTACGCTGCATACTATTTTTTACTCTGGTCGTCTTGGCTCGATCGAGCATTAGCAACCAGAGTGGATTAAAGTGTCAGTGGGGAATGGAAGGACAGCTCCAAATTGCTTTGCTCTTTAATATTCAATTATAAAGTTTAGTTGGAGTGAATGAGTATGATGAAAGTAAAGTCACAGAACAATTTAAAATTAAAAAGCATAGAATAACAAAATTATATTATAATATTAATATTATTTATTATTTTATTAATAAATAAATGAAATATATAAAAGTGGAGACGAAGACAACGTCAGTCCAGACTCGAGAGAGTGAAATACAGCTATTTTGGGTTTTTTGGTATTTTCTTCTTTTATTCTGGTTCTGCTCACAGCCTCGCCCCCTTCCCTGTTCCCTCCCATTAATACTACCTTCTTCTCCTCTCTCCCGGACCTCGACTGAGCTCCCCGCTCAACCTCCTCGCTCCACTTTCATTGCCTCATTTTGATTCCACAGCGCAAGATTGGCCTAGATCGGGAGACGCCACTATGAGCATGTACGGGAGGGATCCGTGGGGAGGTCCGTTGGAGATTCACGGCGCCGACTCCGCCACCGATGACGATCGGAGCCGCAATCTTCACGATTTGGACCGAGCTGCGCTTTCTCGCCCTCTGGATGAGACGCAGCAGAGCTGGCTTCTTGGACCGGGAGAGCAGAAGAAGAAGAAGTACGTGGATCTAGGCTGTATCATCGTCAGCCGCAACATCTTCCTTTGGACTCTCGGAGCTCTGCTTGTGTCCGGCTTCCTCGCTGGTTTGATCACTCTTATCGTCAAGACAGTGCCACGTCATCATCATCCCAAACCTCCTCCCGACAACTACACCGTCGCCCTTCACAAGGCCCTCATGTTCTTCAATGCACAGCGATGTATGCTGGCTGAGTTATCCATCTTTTAGCTCTTCTTTGATTTTTTTCATTTAAATATTCCTCCCCTTCTGTCTTTTTCAGACTGGATCTCCACTTATGAGCTTAATACTTCTCCTATAATTCGTTGTTTTACTTCGTTTTATCTCCATGAATTCAAATCGTCGATTTTTTATTTCATTTTTCTTGTCGCCATTGCGTCTTACTCTGTTTCAATCACAATTCTTAATTCGTATCCTCACTGGCAACAGTTAGCTTTGATTTCAGACTTTCCTTTATCTATTCCTCTTATATTTCCCACCCGTTCCTTAATTTCAGTGCTTCTGGAATTGAGTTGAGATTAGACCTATTTAGTTTTCCATATTGGTTGATTCACTTGCAATTCATCACATTATTGAAGTAGAATCGTATACATCTTTTTCCTTCATAAAACTGAATTATGCTATTCACTAGGCAATCAAAATGACATTTCTTTTATGACCGATCGTTTTGTAGCCGGGAAGCTCCCCAAGCATAATAATGTGTCCTGGAGAGGAAACTCCTGTCTCCAAGATGGAAAGGCCGATTCATCAACTTTATTCAAAGATTTAACTGGCGGATATTATGATGCTGGAGATGCAATTAAATTCAACTTTCCTTCATCATATGCCATGACCATGTTGAGCTGGAGCGTCATAGAATATAGTGCAAAATATGAAGCTGCTGGCGAGCTAGACCACGTAAAAGAGATCATTAAGTGGGGGACTGATTACTTTCTCAAGACATTCAATCATACTGCCGATACCATAAACACATTGGTTTCTCAAGTAAGCAGTAGATTCTGTATTTGTTTACTACTATTTTTCTTCCTTGGGCAAATGGCTTGTAATTATTCACACAAGAGAATGGAGTTTGTTGGTGTTGATTTTTCTCCTGAAAAATATGAGAAAGGTTTTAAGCTCTTTTCTTACACTTGTGCTTAAGTCTCTTTCCCCACTATGTGGACTATCGTATTGTCTCTATAGTCCTGCCAACTAATGTGCCTCCCTTTCTTTTTAGGTTGGTTCTGGAGATACCTCAGGAGGCAGCACGGCTGAAAATGATCATTATTGTTGGATGCGTCCGGAGGATATTGACTATACACGGCCTGTAACTGAATGCAGTAGTTGCTCTGATCTTGGTGCTGAAATGGCTGCTGCTTTAGCAGCCGCATCCATAGTTTTCAAGGACAACAAGGTCTACTCACAGAAACTTGTCCATGGTGCTAGAACACTCTTCAAGTTTGCCAGGGATCAAAGAGGTAGATACAGTGCCGGTGGTTCAGAGGCTGCATTATTCTATAATTCAACTAGCTACTGGGATGAGTTCATATGGGGTGGAACTTGGTTGTATTATGCAACTGGAAATATATCATATCTTCAACTTGCAACAACACCTGGCCTCGCCAAACATGCTGGTGCATTCTGGGGAGGACCTTATTATGGAGTGTTGAGTTGGGATAACAAGCTTACTGGTGCCCAGGTGAGTTTGTGGCATTACATGTCGTTTTGTGAAATTTACTCTTAGTGCTCCTCTGTACTTAAAATGTTAAGATATAGTTGAATCTTTGTGCATCTGTTTTCTGATTATCTTGATGTGCAAGTTAGGGGTAAAAATTTTTATGGTGTAGTTTTCTTTACTGTATTTTTTTAAAATTGAAGGATTCTATTATTTTCATTTTGTATCTCGTTTTTGTTAATTAAACTTGTTAAGTTAGATACACTAGTACTACTCTAATGAATACCAATCATATCTGTCGTATTTTGGTGACCAGGAATTATATTTGAACTTTTTGTCGGAACAACATGTCATCCTTGTGTTTTTTTAATCCATTTCATGTATATTATAACTGCTTGAAGTTTTCCGCGACACCGACTCCTACTGATTGTTGCTCATCATATTTAATACTTTGAAAGGAGACAATTCTTAATGTTCTTTTGTTCAGGTGCTTCTAAGCCGAATGCGGTTGTTTTTAAGCCCTGGATATCCATATGAGGAAATGTTAAGGACATTCCACAACCAAACCAGCATAATCATGTGCTCCTACTTACCAGTTTTTACAAGCTTTAATAGAACTAAAGGTATGCCATCTTGGACTAAATGCGTTGCCATTGTCGGTAGTTATTTAACTCGATTCATCTTTTGATGTTTACTGTTTAATATATTAGAGCTTGTGCTGAGACCTACTCCATTTGTCCTGGTCTATTGCAGGTGGCTTGATTCAGCTAAACCATGGAGCGCCTCAACCTCTCCAATACGTGGTCAATGCAGCCTTTTTAGCAACCCTATACAGCGATTATCTTGAAGCTGCAGACACACCTGGGTGGTATTGTGGACCTAAATTTTATTCAACTGATGTGTTGCGTGACTTTGCCAAAACCCAGGTTTTTAACGTTCTCCTATCAACCATGATTTTTCCAAAATGTAACTTTATAAATATAACTCACATTTTTCAATTTTATTGGTTGGTATTGCAGATCGATTATATTCTTGGTAAAAATCCTCGGAAAATGAGCTATATAGTTGGATTTGGTGAGCACTACCCAAAACATGTTCACCATAGAGGTGCATCTATTCCTAAGAATAAGATCAAATACAACTGTAAAGGAGGATGGAAATGGAGGGACACTTCAAAGGCAAACCCAAATAATATTATTGGGGCCATGGTTGCCGGTCCAGACAAGCATGATGGCTTTCATGACGTCCGATCAAACTACAATTACACAGAGCCTACTCTTGCTGGAAATGCTGGTTTAGTCGCCGCACTTGTTGCCTTGTCAGGTGAAAGAACCGTAGGTGTTGACAAAAACACCATTTTCTCGGCTGTTCCGCCAATGTTTCCCACACCACCACCTCCTCCAGCCCCTTGGAAGCCATGATGTTCATTCATCTGTTATGTTGGAGCATAGGACGGTTTTGACGAGGCAAGAGAGGGCTTGCAACTTTGCCTACAGCCGACTAGGATGGAAAGACATAGAAGGACCGAAGGCAGAGAAGACATAACTGGACAATACTGATTAGAATGATTATCTGGAGGCAGCCTGGGACCCCCAGATTATTAGATCAAGAGTGATGACTTAGTTGTGATATAGGTAGCAATAGATGCGTAAGAAACTGTAGTGTATTTTTTGAGGTTATCCACAAAAGAATTTAATGTTATATGATAATGTCTCGACAATGTGTTTCGAACATTCTACAATGTGTTTCAAACATTCTATGTTCTAAATGGGTTGTGCATACATAGGCGCAGCATTCTTCTGAAACAATTGCTACAAAAGCGGTTTGACTATATAATATAGGGAGTAGAAAACAAGAGAAATTCCGATATGAACATCGATCTATTCTCGATTTTAGCCTACTATTGATACGCCCAGTACACGGACTTACAAGAAGGACTCTGAATTTCAAATTCCAAACAATCATAAGCTTTTTTTGATTGCTACTAGACCGAGGAAACACTATCGGTTTTTACACGTGTATTGATCTATTTCGCAGAAACACTATCGGTATCTTTCGGGTGAAAGCTTACCCATCTCGAGACTCTCAGACGGCAAGGTTGGGGCAGAGGCAGAACCTTGCGCATTCATATCAGCCCCTCTGAGCTGGCTTAAGGCTCTTTTAGCATAGACAGTGAATGCCACAGTGGTAATAATTGCAACAATGAAGGAGATAACATTGTAAATAATTTCCACAGTAGTCAAGTGATGGTTTCTATACTTCACGTCAGCCAGTGTCCTCATTAACCGACCACTACAACCAGAGTTCAAGAAGAAATGGCTAATATCAATTCTATCCAAAAAAATGGAGGATATAAGTTATTTACCATATACATATATATAATATAATCTAGCTTTGTGTTCTTCGTCACTAAGACTGATGGTGAATTTGGCAAATATAAATGCATTTTAATAGTTTTTAAAAAAGCATTTCTGTTCTTCCACATTATATATAATATTATTCTCTCTCTGAAATAATCAAACGTGGATTTTGCAACTAACCTGTAGATGTAAATAAAAGCCTCTGGTATCATTCCAGCCACTGACCCACATAGATAGGGCCAAAACGTCATACTTGTTATGACGATTGCGTAATTGAAAATAGTGTATGGAAAAGGTGAAATCCGAAACAGGGCAACCACTCGAAACTGATGGAACCAGCTCCCTTCCCCAGCCAACTGAATCATTGCAGCTTTTTCGGGCCATCTCTTTAACCATTGCTGCACAAGCGAGAAAAAACATGAATGACAGACAAAAATGGTTACAACCTAACCTTAATTATGTTTCTTTCTCAGACAAAATAATCGAGAAAGATATCTTACATGAATGCGTTCACGGAAAAGTAATCCGATCAAATAAGGTAGGACCATCCCGACAGTTGTTCCGACCATTATTATGACAAACCCAATGCCATAGCCGAAAATCATCCCCGCCAACCACATGGAAGGGCCAGAGGGGACCAAAATTACAGGGAATAAAGCCAAAGAAGATACAAGTACAAAGGCAAGCATAGGATGGCCAAATGCAGTCGCTTCCCACTCCATTACAGGGAGGAGAACCTACAATAAAATCTTCAAGATGAGCTCTCGCCATGAATTTTAGCACTGGTAATAATGCCACAACTACAGATCTACGACTTCAATCAGAAGTTGTTTCAAATTTGTTGTTGATTAGCCAACATAACCTATATTTAAGAAGTTCTCATGATAAGCTACTATCTTTTGTTTCCTTAAAATTACTTCAATCTAAACGAACTGTAGCCGTGCATTCATCCAGTCAAGTTGTTTTATGGTTTTAACATATCTTTCTCAATTTTCTTTCTCCAAGTTTTAGGAAAAACATGCTGACTGAATTACTCTGATGCAAAGAAGCATTTGGCCAAACTTGACCTGATATAAAAAGAAGCTGGTTATCAAGAAAGAAGGATGAAAATATCACATGTAGTTCGCCATCCAAGCTCACCGAGCAATTACAGTCAAAATTATGCAATCAAATAATCATGTGCTTCAAGTTCCTATCTTAAGCATAATCTACTGTTTAATCTTATCAGTGGAAATCTAATGTAAGTATGGGATATGGAAGTAATGAAGTACCTTCTCAAAAAGAAACGGCACTCCCCACTTCAGAAAAACAAGGAGAAGTATAACAATAACCAAACACCATAGTAAGACTTTGATCCACCATCTTAATGATTTCATCCTTGTTTCTGCTTGAGTCAGAGTCCTCTCTGATTCCTCATTACTTGATTCATTGACAACGAGCCGCACAAACTCACTGTTCTCAATTGAGTCGCTGACAGAGTTTGATTCTTTCCCAGGCTCTTGTGAAGAGCTATGCATGTTTAATGAAACCTAGACCCTAAACACAATGAAACTAAGAAAGCACAAAAATAAATGGTTAAATTTCAAACTTTGAAGCTACAGTTTTACAATTGACAAAATATGCATGAAATGCCGCGAGAAATGAAGCAGAAACGAAATAGAGCGAAAGAAGATAGAAATTTACTTTTCATCCTAGAAAAGTAATGCTGAAACCCGGTTGTTTTATTGCAAGGAATCCACCAAAAAAAGAATGAGCAAAAGAGAGTCCGTATCTACGGAAGCAGACATACTACAGATTCAAGATGTTGTCAAAGCTTGATGAACAGAAACTATGATTGTTATAAACTATGATATCTAAGGGTTTTCGTTAACAAAGATACAGACATTTTCACTGCACATTCAACACTCAAATAGACATTTGCTGTGCAAATGAGACTTCTTAGTATCTAATATACAACGATGCAGCTGAATTGGGAAATAATAATCATTAACGACCCTCAGTATTTTGTCAAACTAAGACAGATAATTGGAGCAGAAGAGGTTAAAAATTCTCCGCACGGTGAACAGAATGGAAGAAAACAGATTTAAAAGGAAATCAGGCATCCAAAGCGTCCTCTTAGGGTTTCTAAAAAACCAAAGATCAGGAAAGTTGCATGAAAATTTCAACCTTTTGGACGAGGCGAATTGTTCAGATGACTCGGACTCGAGGCTGAAGCTGAAGCTGAAGCTGCTGACGAGTAAAAGGCGTCGGAAATCGCCGCCGGAGAGGTAATCGGCGGGAAACTTTGGTAGCAGACGCAGAGGACCTCCAGGAGCGTTGCTTCGCTTCTAAGAAAATCTTTCTTCCAATTCAAACCAACAACAACCACCTGCGACTATCACGGTTCCCGTAATTAAATATAATTGATCGCAACCAAGGCCTTGCCCTACTCCCGCCGTGTTCCGGATATTCTCCAAAGTCAAATCAAAATGCGCCGCGTCGCTCATCTTGTACCTCGGAGCTCGTGTTCCCATGCTCCAGAAGGACACGTGGCGATCTGCAGTTCGTTGTTGCAGACAACCTCAGGCTCTTTTTTTTTCTTTCTTTAGCGTTATTTGAAATTATATATGTGACCATTGTTGAAGGGCTATTCTAAATTCAAGCTTTGAATGAGTAATAAAATGTTTTGATAACATGGGGGACCATAAAATAGTTGAACAAAATAATCTCGATCACCCATTTCAAAAAATAGATTTGATCGATAAGTTTGTAGTATAATCGTATTACTCGTATCGTCTAAAAACTTTGGGTACCTGTTCGATTTACAGTTTAAGGGTTCAAAACCAAGAAAAATCGAATCGAACCGAAGTGAACTTGCTCATTTCCGGGACGATTCCCAAAATTGGTTCGGTCCATTGGTAGGATGGAACCAAACCGATCAGGCATGTGCCGGGTAATAAATGTTGATAACTTGAGAAGCATCATGCAAATTGAACAGGTCTTATAATGGAAATCAGCAAGCCAAATAGACACGTCTCAAAGTGTCAATTCAAGCAGTGTGCAGCCAAATGCGTAACTAAAAAAGCCATATCAAGTTCTTTATTTTCTACAAGTCTGGAGTTGGACTCTGTATTTGTGTGTCATTTTATTCATTCACCTCCACTTCTCTGACTTAATTTACTTCCATTTCCTGAATTTTCCTCCTCGATGCATCCGGAATTTCCCGTGCTTCCCATACTTCCCGTGCCTAAACTTACCACCGCGGTGCTTAAACTTTCCGTGCTTCCAGAAGACGTGGCTACCGTACGAAAAGGGATCGCCACCATAGCCAACAGGATGAGCTCCATAGGCTGCTGCTGCCGCCCCTCCAGCTCTCATTGCCTCAATCCTATGCCCTGAAATATAGACAATATCCGGCAACTACAAATAATCTGTGCAGTTCTAACTAAAACACTATCAAACAAAAGTAATCAAATCAAACCATATTGTCACAATGCAATTAGTTCATCGTCATTTCAAAACTTGACCACGACTAATATAATCTTCAAATATAAGAGTCTAGGACATCCAGAATGCAAATTAATCACAGAGATTTAACACAGGTAGCAGGATGGGATCTAGATTTCTAGAATTCTGAAATTCATACCTGGGTGATGTGATGGACCAGGATAATAGGCAGGGTGATAGACCCCGGGAGGATAACCATAACCAGCTGGGGGGTAAACTTGGGGAGGAGGGTGAACTCCATGGGGCGGATTCTGCCCAGGAGCTCCTTGGTCGTTCACCACATGTGAGAAAATTCCTCTGTCAGATTCATCATGCTTATCCTTACCGCCTTCCATCCTTTGTCAACAGCTCCTGAAAGTCAACATTTCACCCTCAATGTTTATATATTGGTTACAAAATATGAATAAAATATCAGAAGGCAAAAAAAATCCACAATTCCATCAGTAAGAATGTTCAAACAAATGCGGTGAGAGCGATAAGATATGAAAAGAAGAGATGATAAAAACAACAATTACAATAAGGATTGGAAGAGATGCAAAACTGACCGTCACTGATGCTTGAGGTTTAGCTTCCGCAAGATACAACTTTGTCAATAAGGAAAACAAATTTGTAGGGAGATATAGAATGGTAGAGCAGAAGGCATGAAAGCGAACTTTAAAATATCACATCATCTGCAATGCATGGCTCTAGCTGAATCAATCCAATGTCTTCTCTTCTTTTTCGTGATCTGATTAAACAAAATTTATTTACCTACTCTCATGCATGTGGAACTTTGACTTTTTGTTTTTTTATCGAAATGAACCTGCAATGTGCGTGTACTTGCCTTTTTAATATGCTAAGATGGTCTTGTGGGTGGCTATGTTCAACATAAAATTGATACATTTGAAGAATACAACAAATTAATAATGGTTAAAGCCAGAGAAGGCAAGACTCACGCATCACCTGTATCCCTCAAGGTTCAACTAAATCATTCTACGCATGAGCCAGGTCTGGATTTTCACCCCAACCAACCCCCTACCCTCCACGAACAATTCCCATGAGATTTATGCCCAAATAGCTAAGAGCTTATTTCCTTATTTTTTAGGTATCATAATAATTATTTATTTAATGATTACGAAATGCATTGTTGAACTATTGAAAATAACAGCAGCGGAGCATTAAACTTTGAAATAAAGAACTAATAGCATTATAGCAAGCGCCAATTACGCGAAAATGTACAAAAACAATCACCATTGTTGTTGTTTTTGTTCTCACAATCGTAAATCCTATTATTGGGGCATCAATCGATATTACTCAATTTCCCAAAAAATCATAACAGAACGAAGATAGATTTCTAATTTCATACAAACGCGGAAAGCAATTGAACTCCAAAGTCACGTAGGAGAAATCAAAGCATCAAATATATTTTAGTTGACGAGAGAATCGATCGGTGACCTCAAAAAGAGCCTCCGATTCAATAAAATGAGCCAAGTACTCGTCCTCTGAAGAAGTCATTTCTCAGAATGAGCAAGGGAAGAACGTAGCCCGAAGAACAGACCGCTGGTGACCGGACCTTCATGGCAGTTTCAGATAAACAAGAAAATTGCGCCAGCAACCACCTTCTTCCCATAGACCGAAAAGAGCGGGAATCTCAAGTGAGACCCATATCAGACTGGGCTTGGCTTTCTGGACTCTCAAGCCTTTTTATCTCACCTGGCCATAACCCATATATATATATATATATATATAATGAGTGAAATTAATGCTATATTTTAAGGATTTAATTCACGAAATTTGTTAGGAAATTACTTAAGAATTTTTTCAAATTCAAATTTAAAATCTTAATTATGCTAAAATGACGAACTAACTTAGCAATTCAGATAACATATGATAATTTCACTGGTAAAATACTAAATTAAACACAATAATCGATTTTAACACAACTTAAATAACCAGTTGTGAATCGAACCGATTAGCATCACACTTTAGATTAGCCAATTAGAACTAACTTTGTTAATAAATTTAAACGTGATATTTATTAAATTTAAATATGCTAAATAGATCTAATTCGTGCTCAATCTCTTAATAATGGTTAATCAATTCGTGCAATACAATGTGTCAATCGATTTATCAACAAAATAGCCTAAGGTATAAATATCCTCTCCAGCTCAAACAATTTTCTGATTAGATTTCACTTTAGGTGACCAAAATAATATAAAATTGATGATCAAATCAAACCAAAACACGCAAGAGAAACAACCTCGCTCTGATACTAAATGATGCTTTTGATTAATGAAAACAAGTAGACCTTTTTCTTCTAGCCAAGGATCATCATCATCAACTAAGATTGGTCCTCGAATTGTTCATCAATTCGAGTGAAGATTGTGTCTCCAATTGTTGTCAAGCCGTGGTTAATTGGTAACACTTAATACTTAATTTCTCTTCTTCCTTTCTAAGACCTCAGATATGAGAGAAAAGTTGAGCCAACCAAGTCTTGTGACGTTGTAATTTTCTTTAAAAATTATATCTACCCGAAAGTGTTAAAGTTGCTCTCGGGCCGGTTACGGGTATTTGCTGCATAATCTCTTTGTTTGAATTTTATTTTAACGTGAAATTTTCAGGGTTTATTTATTTTTCATCAATTAACCATCCATCTAAATTTCGTTTCACTTGGAACTTACGTTAAACAATTTTGGATTGCTTAATTAGAGGTGCTCTCGGATTGAGCCGAGAATACCTTCCTGTAGTGTTTTTTTGCATAACCTTATAAAAAAATCACAAACAGTGATGGAAAACCATCTTAAAATCTAGAAATCGGGTGGCTAAACTTTAACGTAACTGACTATGAAAAACGGCGTCGGGGCGTAAGACTAGAAAGTAATAATAGTTAAAACGGTCGGAATAATTCAGACAATATAATATGTGTTATATGTACGGAGTAATATTAAGTTGACTAATTTATTTAGAGAATACATGACGTTACATAATTATTTGATGATATAAGTATTGAGCATAATGAAAATTAAAAGGAAATTCCAATTAGTCATTATTAGTTTCAACAAAGCAAAGAGGAAGGGTGAACTGCTAGAAACTCAGAGAGGATTGACCGTCCGGCTCCGGCAGCTCCGTTTGACGATCGGGATAATTATTATAACTTGATATCATCCTATTCTCCAGTCGAAGAAGAACAAAAATCTCCGATCTGCAATTTTTTGACTAAATTATTGAACGCAGTCTTTACCGCCATTGAAGCCATTACCTCAACCTTACACGGTGTAGAGCCAGATAAGCAACGAGTCGATAGCCGACCAACATCAAAGCCATTATACCCAGATCCACCCACAGATGCCGAAGGCCAATCGATTTGACCGCCGGAAAATCAGCGACCTGACGATAAACTCCGGGGGACCACTCGTAGATGTCATCCTCGCTGTACTGAACTCCGAGAAGAAGCTTGTAACAGTAATAACTGTAGCTCAAATACTTGAGCCAGACAATGAAAGGAGGAATTTGCTGAATGTAGTAGCCGCCGGCGATCAAGAAAACCAGCGTGGTAACAGAGGCCAAAGTTGTCGCCTGTTTAACCTCCATTAAAATAGCTCCGATGGCCAGGCCGAGGCTCTGAGAAACGAGGACGCTGTAGAGGACTACGAGTAGGGAGAGGATGAAGGTTACCGGGTCGGGTTTGAGACCTCCCATCCAGTATATTATGAATACGAATGCAGTGGGGAGAGCGAGCTCTAATGGCAGATCTCCGACGGTTCTGGCCAGAAAGTAGGAAGATAGCCGGTACATTCCCGACGACCTTTCTTTTATCAACATTCTTCTTTCTTGTGGGAAGGTGAAAACAGCGTTGTAGAGTGGGTAGAATCCCCAGAAAACTGAGAAGAAGAACAGCAACGCAATCTGCGTAATTGAAGATTAAACAATTTCTGTACTTAGCGCTGATTCTTTCGATGTGATTAAACCAAGTTTGAAACTTAATCATGAAACTCTTACGCGGTCTTCGATGCGAGACGGCGGAGTATGCCACCATAGCAGCCCGCCGAGGGTGGCGACGCTTATGACTTGAAAAATTCTCAGTTTGTTGAAAGCTTCGTATCTTCTCTCTCTCATCCCCCTCTGGAGCAAAACTGTGAATTGATGCCACCAACTGGTGCACCACTGCTCCGATCTCTTGTCTCCCTCTGCGTGATTTCAGAATCATTATATTTTCTTAGTATAGAACTGAGTTTTTACCGTCGAGTGCAAGAAAGAAAGAGGGTTTACTGGTAGAGGCATCTTTTGCGTAAGCGTAGCTGTTATCGATGGCACAAAGATCTGCTTTCAGCCTGGTAGAAATGTTCTTCTCGTAAGCAGAAATCAGAGCCTCTTTCACCATCTTCTCCTCCGCCTCCATCCCTTCTCCGGGCTCAGTTGCGTGTCTAGAATCCGGCCCAATTCCTGTACAGCGGAGATTTGAGAGTTTACTTTTGATTTTTTTCATGCATGTTTCGTTGTCATGATCAACGCAGGACTTACCATTGGCAAGATCGAGCAAGAGATCAGCTGGGTTGACGGTAAGGGAAGTGGAAAATCCGATGGACGAAAAATAATCCAGGGCTGTGGAAGCGGGGCCGTAATAGATGGGGCAGCCTTCGGAGAGAAGAACTACCTTATCAAACATGTGGTAGAGGCGGCTCGACGGCTGGTGAATTGTCGTGACCACTGTCCGACCGCCGTTAGCTAGCCGCTTGATGGTGGTCAAGATCCGCTGAGCCGTTGTCGAATCCAAACCGGAAGTGGGCTCGTCCAACAAAAGCAAGCTCGGGTTTATCAGCATTTCCTGACCTATACTAACCCTCTTCTTCTCCCCACCAGAAATCCCTCTCAGTAGCGGCCCTCCGATCATGCTATTCCGGCAACGAGTCAAAGCCAGCTCGGTCACAACTCGGTCCACGTTCTGAACTTTCTCGTCTTTAGTCAAGCTGTTGGGGAGCCTCAAAAGAGCAGTGAAAACTAGGGTTTCGGCGACTGTGAGGTGAGGGTACAAAACGTCGTCTTGAGCAACAAAGCCTGTTCGTCGTTTAATGGAGCCAGAAAACGGCAAGCCGTTGTACGTGATCTTGCCGGATAACTTACCGTGGAGGCGACCTCCGAGAGCTGTAAGGAGGGTGGTTTTTCCGCTTCCCGAAGGACCCAGCATAGCTAGTATTTCGCCGGGGCAAACCATACCGGTAATTCCGTTAAGAATAGTCTTCTCCTTTTTTGCCCACTTTCCGCCATAGCCCAGACCTTTACTCTCCGACTTCACTTTGTAAACTACTTCTTCAAACTGTAAAACAACACAACAAACAAGAATTCAGAGTAATCAATCATAACAACCTAAAAACACCTGTTCGATATAAATAAATATACAGACAGACCTTTAAAACTACTGGGTTCAAAGAGAGTTGCAGAAAAGACTGCGTCTGCGTTTCCGGCTCAGACATTTCCGGCAACTCCCTCTAAACCTGGCTGCTCAAATCCCCCAATAAAACAAACAAATCTCTCTCTCTATATATATATATAGTCGAGAAAGAAACGTGAAGCGAAATTATAAAACAAACGCATCCACGAATCACCTTTCGGCTCCTCTTTTTTAAATATACGCTATGATTATCAATCCTAGAAATAGGTAAAAAGAGAAGCAAAATTACCTTGGTTAAAATTACTTCAGCCCATGTTCAAAAGCAAGGAATTCGTACGTCTTTTTCGATTATTTTTATCGCTGTGTTTAACAGTGTTCAAAGGATGTTGATGGTGGGAGTCCACCTCGTGATTTTCTGATAATCTTCTTCGCTGGAACGACAGTTTATAGTAAAAGTTTATGTATAACACAACCCTTTTAGGGGTTGTGTGAGTTGGAAAATGAGATGTGCCACTAATGAAAATCATTAAATTGGAGAAAAATATGTACACACTGAGGGAATAAAATAAGTAAACATCTACATCACTCAACTGGGTTGGGTGCACCAATGTCCGAAACCCAAAATCCACAATATCCAACGCCTACTTAAACCTCAGTATCTAAACATTTTATTACTCTCAAATAATATTTAAAACACTCGAACAGACCCACAACCCCAATCCCCGTCTTAATCTGATCGGAGTAGCAGCGTAATCACATGTGTCAAAGGATAAACAAGTCACCTTAAATCACAGCTTAGCATTCATCGAATTTTCGCCGGATTCCACAAGTTTCTCTGTAAATTCCGATGTCAAAACCATTACGTCTAGCCCGTTACCCCTTTGAAGCAATCGGTATCCGCCAATCTAACCAAGGCTAGACTACAATCTTTGGGTGAGTGAGGAAAGGTAGGGCTAGCAGTGGGCGCTAGAGTCCAAACACCCTTTGACAGTCCTCAAATCTCTCTTTTGCGAATGCATAAAAAAGTACAAAAGAAGTCAGTCAAACTCGAACAAGGCGACGACGAGATACTAAAATTTGAGGGGTGGTGCGCTATCTGGCTTTGCATTTTATCTTTTTCCTTTCTCAGGAAGAATATGTTCAAATCAAAAGTAAAAGTAATGTAAAAAAAAAAAAAGAGGAACCTTTGATGGGGTTAGGAGACAAATATAAGGTTAAATTGAATTCAACTATATCAAGGTTGAGATTCTCCATATTATTGCTTCTAAATTGCCATTAGTGACCTTAAACAATTGCTTTCCGACATTCGCGACGAAGAAATTCCTCACGAGTAGGGAATTACTCCCATGTTTGGTCATGATAGTAACTATTATATCATCTAAAAGCTTGGATAACCTGATTCTTTTCTCACCAATCATGTTCTCAAAAACCCATTCATTTTCTCTCTCTCTCTCTACAGAGAGAGAGAGAGAGAGAGAGAGAGAGAGAGAGAGAGAGAGAGAGA